>APFE030457319.1:373031-385683 GCA_000404065.3 Pinus taeda | reverse complement strand
CTCTTTGTCTGAGGTAGGCTGTACTGGGTCATTGTCTCCTTCTCCGACACACACTCCTTTCCACAAGTCATTGAAGATGAGGGTGTGTTTTATCATCCAGGACCATTCAGGATAGTTCTCCTTGCCAGTGAGAACTATTCCTACCATGGATATGATTGAATGCATTCTGTAAAAAAATTCGCTGATAGAAAAGAATACTTCTGCCAATATACAGTAACAATGTACTCAAAAATTTCTCTGGGAAACAATTTTGGTTGTTTAATTCATATCACAGTCAGTAATCAATCTTTCTGCACAAGCTCTACAAAGTTGGAGCAGCAACAGCATCAATCGCGAGCTCTACAAAGTTGGAGCAGCAACGACATCACAATTTCAAAGCTCACTGAAAAGAAAAACACCATAAATCCCTTTGATTCTCTAGACTTTGAAGCCAGTAATAAAAAATATGGCAGTGTTAAAGTGCTAGACAGTGTTTAAAATATGGGACAACGTTAAAGACGTTTTAAAGACATACTAAAAACATGCATTGTCCAATCGATACCATATGCCAACCGATACCAATCAATATATACCGCATTCAACATATACTGCATTCAACTGTTACCAATGGGACAACGTTAAAATGTTGATACCATTCAATATATACCGCATTCAACATATACCGCATTCCACGCATTCAAATGGAAATGTAGAAACCCTTCCGCATTCAATTGATACCATATACCGCATTCAAATGTCGATACCAGGTTGTACAGAGCAAGGAAGCATATTTTCATGTGCTCTTGCATTCGGTCTAACAGAGACAGATCCCATCCTT
Organism: Pinus taeda; assembly: GCA_000404065.3. Classification (NCBI taxonomy): domain Eukaryota; kingdom Viridiplantae; phylum Streptophyta; class Pinopsida; order Pinales; family Pinaceae; genus Pinus; species Pinus taeda. The sequence goes on along the minus strand of APFE030457319.1, from coordinate 384,866 downwards.
TAAATGCTTCGTTGAACAACTTGAAGTTTTCTAAAGACACATGTGTGTCATATAGGTCGTCTAAAATGACCAAACAGATGGTAGTTTTGGTAAAAAATGGCTCTACATGTAGCGAGCAAGTAATACAGTCCTTGCAGATCGAGAGAGCGAAACGGAATAAGAAAAAAATGGCGGGTAAGGGTTCGATGCAGTACAAGAACCTGGGGCGAATTTCAGATATATGGAAATGAACAGAAGCCTGAGACCGATTCCCATGCCATTGAATGGTATGGTATGAATACTACAGTGAAATTTGGTCGAGAGAGTGGTTAATTTGGCAAAGTAACGGGCAAGATTGGCATGGAAAGGGTGCGTTACAGTAATGAGGAAGACAAGCAAACAGAAAGTGAAAATTGGCATGGAAAGGGCAGAGTTGGTAGACGATTTATTCATTCATGACAACGCTATTCAAAAATTTAACATACAATGCTTTTCAGGATAGAGGGGAATAAGGCAGAGGCAGAGACAGAGACCAGGACAAAGGAGTTACAGGAGCATAATAGCTAAAACAAGGAGCTGGCTCTGATACCATGTCAGGCCAGGCAATAACACCAATAGGCAGTAAAACTAATTCATTCTTTCATTAGGTAGGCTATTGTTATATACAAAAGGGTGTGACTGCTCAGTTCATCTTCTGATGATTGTTCACATTCCTCATTTAACTATTTACATAAATTCACCCAACCTTGAGGATTAGGTGTCAACACATTTCCCCTCATGCCTTATCCTGCTAGTTTAGGTCTATTTTTCAAATCATTTTAAAGGTCATTTACAATTCTGTTTTAATCTCTTGGTCAGCAAAGATTTAGTAGGTCTAGGGTTTGCAAATTTTTGTTCTCAAAGTGCTTCAATAATACGTGCAAGCCAGAGGAAGGTTCAATAATTCACTCAAATGATGTTTCTGAGCAAGAAAAGATGAATTTTGGAAAACTGAGAGAGGTTTTTGTCCACAATCAGCCAAGGAAGCAAAACCTCCTTCACGTTTTACACAAGTGTCATGGTTTTAGAGAAATGTCAAAAATACAATTGCCTCGGGAGAATTGATGCACCTCTAAAGTGACCTTGGGAAAATCACGTTTTCTCCTAGCTTGGTTAGCCAAATCACGTTTTTTATGAGTCAAATGATAACTAGACACAAATATTTTTCTAATGAGCTATTATGAGCTCAATTTGGAGTTGAGGAACACCTTCACAAGTTTACTGCAACAGCACTCTGCCTTGAGGCAGCCTCATTTGGCACATTTTGACCAATCTTTGGAGATTTGATTTTTGATAGGGCAAATAAACTCCAAATTGAAAAATTCTAGTAGTGTTGGAAAGTAGACTCAAATTCCTTTCTAACCTACTATCTTTCACCCAATTTGGACACCGTGAAGGCCTCCAAAAGGCTCCTTCAAAAGGTGTCGCGCATAGAGGGAGCACGATGCACTGGGAGAAATTTTCCAGTGTAAATTTACACTGGCGCAGCGCACATGGGAGGCGCGGCGCACTGGGTTAAAAGGTATTAAATTCACCTCTAAAGTGACCTTGGGAAAATCACGTTTTCTCCTAGCTTGGTTAGCCAAATCACGTTTTTTATGAGTCAAATGATAACTAGACACAAATATTTTTCTAATGAGCTATTATGAGCTCAATTTGGAGTTGAGGAACACCTTCACAAGTTTACTGCAACAGCACTCTGCCTTGAGGTAGCCTCATTTGGCACATTTTGACCAGTCTTTGGAGATTTGATTTTTGATAGGGCAAATAAACTCCAAATTGAAAAATTCTAGTAGTGTTGGAAAGTAGACTCAAATTCCTTTCTAACCTACTATCTTTCACCCAATTTGGACACCGTGAAGGCCTCCAAAAGGCTCCTTCAAAAGGCGTCGCGCATAGAGGGAGCACGATGCACTGGGAGAAATTTTCCAGTGTAAATTTACACTGGCGCAGCGCACATGGGAGGCGCGGCGCACTGGGTTAAAAGGTATTAAATTCATTGAAATCTTCCTCCAAATTGAAACTTATTCATTCCACAAGTAGGTAAAGCCTCCATTTTGGTGTTTCATCCAAGTTTGTGCTAGGGTATGGTGGTTTATAGATGCTAATGATTGAAACAAATATTCAACCCTTTAATTTTGAATTCCTCACATGTAAACTGTTGCCTAGGGTTTCAAATCTTGTTCAACATGAAGGTTACTCTTTTCCATTATCTCTCTTGTCCTTAAACCCCTTTGTTCCTTGACTTCATTGTTCCCCATCCCCTAAAGTTACTAAACCCTATCCTAAATTCCCTTTCCCAAAACTTTCAAAGGTGAAACCCTAAACCCTATCCCACACATAAAACCCCTCAAAACCCTCCTATATTTCCCAAACAAATCTCTCCCAATAGTCCCTAATCCCTCACTATTTTTCCCTCCCCTTACTGCCCTCATGTCATTATTTTCTCTTGGTGACAAAGGTTAAGCACATCGTCAAAGGCATTACAAGACAGTGTGACATATCAACACCTATTTGTCCAAGATAGTTTGTCCTTCATGATCCGTCATATTCTCATGAAGAAGAGACACACATTGATTCACCAACAGAGGTACATGCACCCAAGAGGCCTCATAGAGGTGGCAAAACGTTCGTGAAGACTAGCATGCTGCCCAACGAAGCCTAAATGAGAAGACACCCATTCAGAAGGAGATAGAGGTTGATCGAGAGAATTGGCTCAAGAGGATCAACATCCACTTAGAGGAGTTGTTAGTGAAATAAAACAAGGACAATTACATGCTCAGGAACATGAAAAACCATTATTGGGCACGCAATCATGTTTGCAAGGCACGAATAAGGAATTTAAAGGCAAAACTAAAGAAGGCAACAAGGAAGCAAAAGAGGCAAAAAGAGCAGGATCGGCTTTGAATCTTGGCTGAAACCTCTTTAGCCTAGCATGACACTTCATAGAGAAGCTCCAGCCCAAATTTCAAGAAATTTGGAGCATTTTTTGCATTTTGGCAAATTTTTGTACAAAAAACAAGGTTTTTCTTCCTGTGTGTCACGCCACTGGCGCGACGCTTACGATAGGGAGCTCGAAATCATGAAAGGTTTATATTTTTGGATTTTTCATGAAAAATCATGACTTCTGGTGCATGTCCAAGAAGTTTGGGCAAGTTTTGAGTCCTCAGGAGGTCAAAAACACCCAAAAAATGACCTCTCTGCCCATATTTTGATACACAGGAAGCAGTCTAGGAGATTGATGTTTTGGAGGGGCAAATGAGCTCCAAATTCAGAAATTCCACTTGGGTTGGAAAGTAGACAGGTAGGGCTTTCTAAAAAGCACACTTGGGCACAATTTTGACTTCAGAAAGTACCTCAAAAGTGACTCCAAAATGGCACGATGCATATAGTTTTGGGTGCAGCGCACAGAGACCCTAAGGCCAAAATCACTTCTGCTCCACGAAAATTCGTTTCGCGATTTTCTCCAAGTAGTCTCACTCATTTAAACTACATTTTTCCTGGCACCTAAGGCAAAGTTTAAAAAGTATTTTCACTAAAGGTTGGCTTCTATCCAAGTGGCAAAAGGAAGGTGAGCAGTCACCCACCAATCTACGCTACAGTTTTGTCATTTTTGTGATGCTGCACCTGTCACTAATGGTTGGCTTTCCATTTCCAGTTTGCAATGATTTTAAAAACTCCCCAACTTTGGGTCATTCCATTTCCTAATGGCAAAGTCTATTTATTGTATGAAAAACCATTTGCAAAGGGTTGGCTATAATTTCTGGGAGACTGTGGGAGAGAAACTCAGTTACTCATTGTATATTTTGACAGAGAATTAATGAAGGGTAGTGGCTCTAGTTCATGAGATTCATGTGGTGTGATTGTAGCAAATGTATTCTCTTTTTGTTTCATATGTATTTCGTTATGTTTCACAGTTCATTCATATTCATTTCCAGTGAAATTTTCTAAGTAATATAAGGTAGAATTCATGTTTATTCCTCTGGCTGTGGGAAATTTTCACGTTCTGTCTTCTTCTTTTGTTGAAAAGGATTCATGTATTTATGCCCTTTTCACCCTCCTAAACAATATTTTCCATTTCGCATTATTTCAAATTTAATTTCTAGACTTTCTGCCTGTCTTGCCTCATGAAGTAATCTGTGCCTTTGCGTTAAATTCTCTGCTCATACTATTCGTTGGTCCCATACATCCCAGAAACTTAGTCATTTATCAAAAATTGCCTCTTGTTCCATATTTATTTACCTAGCCTAAAATCAATATTCATTGTAAGTCATCTCAGACCATATCGTTTATTTATTTATTGAGTGTGACCCGGAGAGAGCCCTCTCCTGTTCTAGTAGGGTTAGCTACCAAACTGAGCGTGGTTTGTGGTTACCCTGAATTTTGCCTTCCTTCAGCCTAAGGTAGATTTAGGTGCTAACAATATCATTGGAATCCAACTAAGAAAGAGGTCGAAGACTAGTTGGATAAGAAGATCCACGAATTCATGGCACAGGAGAATAGAAATCCATGGCTGACAAAGGAATAGTGGTTAGATAGGTACCTATATACAAAATTCCATGATATATTTTTCTGTTCCTTTACAGTTGAGTTATATGAGTGGATCGCGAAGCTAGTAGATAGGCAAGGAAGGTGGAGGCTTGACAATCCTATTGTCTAGACCCCAGAGCTAGTACAAAGACTGGAAGCTTCTGAGGATAAGGTCGCCCATGCTATCGATCATTGGCTCGATCATATCATAGGAGGATTTGTGACTGATTTGCGGTTGATACCTCAGTTAATTACAGTGAGGCAAAGCAACACTCTTTCAAAGGTCTGTGAGGTAAGTACTTGAAGTCTTTAAATACTTGGATTAAGATGTTATTATGTGAGAAATGAGTTATGCAACTACCTTGATGTTCGGAGCTAGGTGAAGTGGAAAGATTTACAAGAATGAAAGAAGAAAGGGTCTTGAATATATCCCATTGATTTCACCTTCGTTGAGTGACGAAGAGGGAATAGTGCAGGCTTCTCCACGTAGTGTAGTTCAGTTGATAAAACAAGGGTTCCACGACTACCACATTCACCTTCACCATTGTCACTTACAACTTCACCCACAGCACCACCACCTCCACCACAATTCAACATGGTGAATTTATTGAAGCTACCTTTGTTTAAGGGCTTGGGAAATGAGGACCCGGACCAATTCTAGTTCATCATAAAAGCTATATGGGAAGTTCAGGTTGTCACAGACGATAACATGAAGAAGGCAACATTGGTTAGTGCATTGCAGGATCGTGCTCTAACTTGGTACATCAAGTACTCTAACGATAACCCAAACGTTGGGTTGGTAGAGATCCAGACCGTGCTGAATAAAGATTTCAGTATGCCTAAATCCAAGGTGCAATTGATTGTGGGGTTCAAGGAAATCACAATGAAACTAGGTGAGACACCTTGGGAATTGGATCAGAGATTGAAGTGAAAAATCTGAGAAGCTAATATGAACTTAACAGAAGGAAAGCACTGCGAGAGGTTCATGGCTTCACTTGTGCCTCACTTGGGTTGCACTGTCACAAAAGAATATTACAACTCAGGTAGAGGCCTTGGAGATTGCAATAAAACTGCATGAAACATTGATGCAAGATCTGAATCTGGGGGTTCAGCAGATCCATGTGCATTTTCAAAATCTTTTCCTCGAAATGTAAAGTTTGAATCAGGACATAACAGTTCGACTGGAGGCACACGAAGAGATATGGTGCCTGAAATGTGAAGGTCAGGGGCATGACAAAGACCACTGCCCGGTATTTGCGAATTATATTGCAGGATGAGGACCGATGAATTTGAGGTCGGAAGCCCAAGTAGGATTGAGCGCGGGGCCTGCATTGTGGTGTGCTATATGTCAAGTAGTAGGGAAACATAGGACTGATAACTGTCATTTGCTGTAGAAGTTTGTGAAACTCTGCAACAAATATTCTGCAACTTCTATAGGTCAGTAGGGCATGATGAGTGCAATTGTCAAAGTTATGAATTGACGATGGACAAAAAACTGGCTTATAGAGTTCAGGAAGAAATATGGCCCCCTGACTAGAGTGATGGGATGGCGTGAACAGGATTTCAAGGGCACGGATGAGGCCGAGGCAGAGGAGGACCTAGCAGAGGTCGGGGACAGCTGATCTGTTACAATTGTGGAGGACTAGGACACTATGCCCATGAATGCACTAACCCAACGCATCCGTTGTGCAAGTATTGTACTCAATTTGATCATGAGACGAAGGTCTGTCCTACACTAATAATGAGGATATTTTACAAAGGGGTGCTACCACTACAACTGTCTCAGAATCTACAGATGATGAGGGTTGAGCCTTGGGAAGAAGATTTGAATGTGAATATAGTGCTCTGAAGTGGAATTGCAACGGGCAACAGTAAGGGGAAACAACTCGAAGACAATGCATGGGTTCACAAAGCTTCGGTGAAGGAGGCTGAATTTGATTTGGAGCATGCACATGAAATTTTCATGGATGCAAAAAAGAGCTTCACTGAAGCCTCTACCTCGGGGAGCTAGGATAAGCCTTTTTAGGAAATGGACCCTTCTATGCTTGCGACCTTTCTAGAGACCTGAATGAAGTTGTTGCGCGATAGAAATACTGTGAAGGGGTTGCAGGAACTTATAAATATATGCGTCGAAAACACTCTGGGTGAATTGTGCATGGTATGGAAGACTGGTAAGCATAAAGCAAGTGCAGGGCGTGAGATGAGACTCAACGCGCAGTTAGGAGAATAAGAAATGGATCAAGTTACTCTGGTTCTAGGGTCAAACACAAATGTTTTGCCAAAGCAGACTTGGGAGCGGATGGAGAGACCCGCACTGCAGTGGTCTCTGATTTAGTTAAGGATGGCAAATTAGGAGAAGATAATCCTCATGGGATGCTTGCAAGGAGTATCTGTAGATATTGAAGGCACAAGCGCATTAGCTGATTTTGAGGTAATAGAAAGTGTGGATGACAAAAACCCCTACCTTGCGCTCCTTTTCATTGATTGGGCTACTGACATGAATGGGGTAATCAACCTAAAGAAGTGAAAGATGATATTTGAAAAGAAATCACCCCTAGATCCTGCAGAAGGATCACGCTATATGGAACTAGTCCGCGATTACGAAAGTGATGATGATTTGGACTGCATATATAAGATAATAGCGGAAGACCAAGATTGGATGAATTTGACAGTGGATGGACGAATTACATGGGATCACGAGAGTTCTGGAAACTCAGACTCGGACGAAGAATTAGAGCACTGACAGAATTGGCTACATGAAGTAACCACGCTGAGCTCTAACATGATGACCTGGTTGCTGCGCTATGTGTCATCAAAGGTATGAAATCTTCCCACTTATGATGGCTTGAATGATGTGGATGTTTTTTTTTTATGCATTTGAGAGGGATGTACCAGAGAAGCAGCGCTTTCAGGCTTTGGATTGGGCACTACTCACTACAACTGTGAGATGGTGGGGTACACATAGGGGTAGTTTTGACAATTGGCACGAGTGTAGGAGGATGATGAGAACACGCTTTGGGAAGCTGAAGGTACATGTGATAGACAAGTATGTCAGGAAGGATGATCCACGTGCACACTTGGCCAAATGGACTAAGGCCTATAGACCAAATCCCTAACCTAAATGGGTGCACTTGTTTTGTCATTCCATGGATGTCATCTCGATGAACTGGTACTTGGAGAAAGAGCTCCACCATGGAACAGGTGAATGGGATATTCTTTGCAAAGGATTCATAATGAAGTTCATCTTTGAAGATGGCTTTGACTGTATTAACAAAGCGCTACAAGAAGTTAAAGTAACGATCTTTAGGATACCACAGGATCCTTTGGATCTGATTCAACCAGATTGTACTACTCAGCTAAGCCATGTGCTGGAATGCTATAACGTGACTATTGAAGAAGACGATGAGGACCCACAAAATATTAATATCCCTGAAACCGAGGGTCACTCCGAGGTTGAGGGACCGCATATCGAGAATCCTGATATAACTGCGCGACTTAAAACACAACAACTAAATATTAGTATGGAGGTAGAGCCCAAATTCACGAATATTGGAGATTACTGGGATGATGCAACGGTAGATAAGGTTGTTGAATTGCTCTGCGAATACCAGGATTTGTTCCCTACCAAGTTTATGGAGTTAAAGGAGATAATAGGAGACTTGGGCATTATAATTATCATGTTAAAACCTGATGCTAAGCCGGTTAAGCAAAGACCTTACCATCTCAATCCAAAGTATAAGATGAAGGGTCGCTTAGAGCTAGATAAGATGCCCATGGCAGGCATCATTAAGCCTGTAGAAGAATATGATTGGGTAAGCCCAATGGTGGTACAGGAATAGAAGCAGAAGGATGAAATAAGGATATGCGTATATCTCGAGAAGTTGAATGACACTTGCGTGCATGATCCTTTCCTGACTCCGTTCACTGATAAGGTATTGGATAATGTAGGTGGCTAGGAAGCATACTCCTTCACTGATGGGTTCTCTGGGTACCATCAGATCAAAATCGCACCTGAAGATAGAAGCAGGACGACCTTCACGACTTAATGGGGATGTTTTCAATACAATGTAAGGCCTTCCAGATTAAATAATGCGCCTACAATTTTTTCACACGTAGTCATTGTTGCATTTAAAGACTTCATTCATAAGTTTCTAGAGGTGTACTTTGATGACTATACTGTGTTTTGTTTGGTAAAATGCCATGTGGAAAGTTTGTGCTTAATTCTAGATACTTGTCGAAGATACCAGATTGCACTCAATCTAAAGAAATGTCTACTTTGTGTTCCTTTTGGGACTCTGCTCAGTCATGTGGCTTGTAGACAGGGATTGATGGTAGATCCCGCAAATATCGTAGTGATACTAAACTTGGAGGCACCGAGGAGTGTGAAACAACTGTGTGCAACCTTGGGACATATTAGGTACTACAGGAAGTTTATCAAGGGCTACACCAAGGTCACTGTGCCTATGGAGAAGTTGTTGAAAAAGGATGTCACATTCTGTTGGAACAAGGACTGTCAGAAAATCTTGGATGTATTGAAAGGAAAATTGGTCACTATGTTGATTTTATTCTTCTCAGATTGGAAGAAGGAGATTCATGTGTAGACGCATCATGTATAGCACTGGGAGAAGTACTGACATAGGCTAACGAAGGATAATTAGACTATCCTATAGCATTCGCAAGTAGGAGGTTATCCAAGGCTGAGAAGAACTATTCCACCACCGAGTGTGAAGGATTAGCCATGGTATATGCACTTTAGAAGTTTAGAGACTATTTGGTGGGTGGACACTTTAAGAAGTATATGGATCATTCTGCGTTGAAATACCTGGTCAATAAGCCTATGTTGGGGGGGAGAATCTATAGGTGGTTTTTGTTGTTCTAGGAGTATGATTTTGATGTTATTGTGAAGCCTCGATGACTGAACGTGGGGCAGACCATCTGCCATGCATCAAAATGGGGGAAGAGCCCACTAATTTGGAGGAAGGATTGCTTGACGCGTAGCTATTTGCAGTGCGCATCATAGATGGTCAATTTGAAGACGTCATACACTTCCTAAAGGAAGGAACTGTCTCGGAAGGCTACACCAGCCAACAGAAAAAGGAGTTAGTGCTACGCGTGGCAGAATTTTCTATCATTGCTAGACATTTGTACAAAAGGGGGTCTGATGAAGTATTACGATGATATGTACTGGATTTTAAAAGGAGAAGTATCCTCATGGACACTCATGGGGGCATCGTAGGAGGGAATTACATAGGAAGGGCAACCGCATAGAAGATTCTACATGCAGGGTTGTGGTGGCCAACCCTCCATCAGGATTCCAAAGCCTACTACAAGGTGTGCGACGTGTGGGAAAGGACTGGTAGGCCATCGTGGAGAGATGGGCTGCCCCTGAATCCACAAATTAGGTTACAACATTTTAAGAAATGGGCCATAGATTTTGTGGGAACCATTCAGCCCCAAGGAAAGAAGATGGGAGCGCGGTACATTATCATTGCAACTAGGTATTTGACTTGATGAGTGGAGGCATAGCTTATGAACGACTACATAAGCGCAATCGCCGTGAAGTTTCTCTTTGAGTATTTACTGATGCGATTTAGGTGTCCAAAGGTCTTGATGAGTTATCATGGTATGCAATTTCTGAACGAGATAATCAGCATGCTGACAAAGGAATTTTAGGTATATCACCAGAAAAGAACGCCTTATCACCCATACGCTAATGGGACAATGGAAGCATTCAATAAGGTACTGGAAAACACACTGACCAAGGTTTGCAACACTCAGTGAAGTGATTGGTACCTGCACATACTCGTCGTACTATGGGTCTATCAGACGACATGAAAAAAGTTCACTGGACAAACACCCTTTTGGCTTGTATCTGGTGTTGAAGAAGTGATGTGCATGGAATAAATTATGCCTAGTCTGCTCATAGCGGCACTCACAGGTATGAAAAATCGTGGAGCCCTAGAAGAGAGGTTCGCACAGCTTGTTGAGCTTAAGAAAGAAAGATTTATGGCTGGATATCACTAACACGTCCAAAAGCACCGCGAAAAAGCATGGTATGATCAACACATTAAGTTGTGCACCTTTAAGGTAAATGACCTAGTTTTGTTATACGACTGCAAGTTTGATAAATTTCTAGGGAAATTCGGAATGCACTGGCTAGGGACCTATGTCATGAAGGAGATTATGGACAATGGAGTAGTTTAGTTGGTTAAATTTAATGGAGATCCCTTCCTAGAAAAGGTGAATGGAAGCCGATTGAAGCCATACATCAGTGATCCAGCTAGGTGACTATATGAAGGTGGCATAGTATTAGTGCCCCAGGCAGCTAAAAAGAGGTGTGAGACTATAAAATACACTGCCTAGGTTGGGGAACTACACGATTGGAGGATTGTGCGAAACAAGGAGATGTCACAAGGTTCGCAACAATGAGAAGTGAGTGGCGCTACCCGGTGTGGTGAAGTAAAATTATAAGTGCAGACACGAACGAATTCCTCTAGCCCGATGATGGGTCTAGCCACAACAGATAAATTCTATGGAAGATTTCCTTAGGTTAGAATCAATCAAGATGACCTACCTCTTGGTCTCTTATCCTGGTTGATGATGTCCTTGCTTGCTCACTCCAACAATCTCTCGCTTCTTTCTTCAAGTTCCTGAAACAAGTATAGAACAACAACACATAAACATAATAATAGACAAATTGCAATTCAACCTACTTAACAAGTCAAAAAACATTAATACTTGGATATGTAATATTACAAAACATATAGGAAACCAACCAATAGTTTCATATATTAATATCAAAGAGAGATTACAACCATTCATCTTGACATTGCAGTCTTCCTCAGACAAGACCAGGTTCGCACACACTTTTGCTAGCATTCCATGATGGCTTCAAACAAGAATAGTTTTAAAGCTCTTCCCTTCAAGCTTCACTCCACAAACACACTTCTCCCTCACACAACTAGATAGCTACACCTAGTAATAGCTTGCTTTTCTACTCCAAAATAACATCAACACTCTACAACTATAACACTCACACTCAGCCAAAACTATCAACTGTGATTGCAACTAGTTTGCGCTTGGGAAGAAGGGAGGTTTATATAGGAAATATGAATGGGGGATGGATCCTCTTCTCATGGGAGAAGGACTTATACCTTGAGGTAATTCCATCATTAAGGGGAAAGGATCCAAAACTGTCATCCTTATTGGCTTGTAGGGGCCTCACTTAGGTTCAGAGTTCAAACATGGATGCCTGCGCCTGCTGGGAAGGCATCTGAGAATGATTCG
>APFE030457319.1:328095-372545 GCA_000404065.3 Pinus taeda | reverse complement strand
TACCACTGATGAACCGATATCGGTTAACCCAGGACCGAAGTCTCTCAGAATATTTTTTGGCGCATACTGCAAGTGATGGAAAAAAAGAAATCTACTTTACATTTTTACCTAGTGTATTGGTCCTGGGGAAAAGCTCAGTAAATATAAGAGAATCTTTAGATACTTCTGTCATCTTAGGTTCCGCCAACATGAGATAGCATTCGTGTCTTCGAGATGAATAGGTCTATTCTGATCTTATATTCTTATATTATACGTTTCTTTCCCATATTAGGTAGGTAGGAGATCCGTCAAATTCATTCATAATTTATGAAATTGAATGCATTGATGCGGTCCCACTCACTCAATATCCAAAAATTCTAGGAGTAGTTACTTAATTCAAGAAAGCAGTTCCAACAATCCAAGAAGGGTAGCTATCCAACTAATGTTTCAATCGCCTAATACTCACAGAAAGGTTATCTATGGATATTATCGGGAGGTAATCGGAATCCCGTGTAGTACCCTTTCCATTTCATAAGTATCAATGATCAAGTATAAAAATGTTCCAACCTTTTGTTGCCAAACTCAACACTTTCCAATTCTTACGTCGGATCAAGTGGAATAAGATAGGTGCCAAATTGCTATAGAAGGAAAAAAAATCTCAGTTATCCAAAACTGAAAAACTAATTGACGGACATATCCAACGAGCATCGAGACTCTAAGTACCTTCCATACCCCCGACCAAGCATTAATTCAGGAAGTGGTCTAGGGAGAAAGGTCTAGTTTCTTCAGGTGGATAGCTAGCATGCATGCATGAAATGAAAGGGAAATTAGGTTTATTTCTTGCAGTGGGGGTCCTTCTATGATGATTGTTACTCTTCGGTAACAGTGGAATAAAAGGTGCATTGTATATGGGGCAGTAAGCGCATTTCCCTTCTAAATTGTCATTCTATGATGATCATTACTCTTCGTAAGGAATGAGTGAGAATTTTTTGAATTCCCCGTCGTAGATGTGAGTGCCTTTTTTAATGCATCAAAGACTACTGGGATTGGTCATCCCATCGGAACTTTATGTCTTTACATAAAACACGGAATAACCCCTCTTTTTATTGGCGGCATGTGTGGAAAAATCAGGAACAATCGACGTAATAAGTTGGCCTTACCCTAAAGGCTTTGCAATCGGTAGCCAAACAAATCCCTGTACTACTGGCCCTTTTGGCAACAGTCCACAGAGCGCGAACTGAGGTCTCACTTGAACTAGTATGGGGGGGTGCTAAAACCAGGATTTCGCACCCTTGAGATGTCTAAGAGGTTGATTCAGTTCAACTGTTAGTCCCTGCAAGCAGGTTACTTTGCGCCCTAATATATTTGCCTTCGCGTAGTTCTAACCAGGGTTGTGGGGCTTCCAAGCTGTTGGAGCAACACTCTGCACTATTTCCCTAAGTCACACCCATGATCTTACTTATTTTCTTACACAAGATAGTTATCTTCATGTAAATGCATGCCTTATGTTATATTTATTTATACAACACATTCATATGATTTCACGCAGCAAATAAACAATACACTTGCAAATTATACCCAATAATACATAAAATGGGAAAATATACACAAAAATATGATAAAAATTCTCTTTATTAATTCTTCCCATGGTTATTGACCTACCCTGTGCACCCCGCTGCAGGGGTTTGCGCACTCAGCTGCGAACTACTAGGCCTCTGCGCACACAGTTGTAGAGCCTTCTCCTACTCTACGACCCAAAAACACACTTAACACTTTGAATCAATCCGTTAGACTCATCATGCTTCTATATTTTTACTGATGGTTTCTACACTTAGAGCCTTGCTCTATTTATAAAATCCCATGGTCCGCAAACCATGGGTAGATATTTCAAGCTGAAATTACATTACAAAAGGAAGGGCAGACAACCCTGTGACTCTATTATGACTTCGTGCTCTGCACCCACAAATTGTGGAGTCGTTACAATGGACTTCGTCAAAACTTGGGCTTTAAGCCCCAAAATATGTCTTGGGGGAGATTCCATGCCCAACAGGCCCTCAACACAAACATCGTAACTCTCCCTCAAGTCACTCTATCAGTGTGGATATCTTGGCATGGAGTCCCTCCAACTTTGCTCAAACTGCTGCAAGGTCAGCAACACACTGAGCATTTGCCTACTGAATCTCATGTACCTGCTGTTCTGGGACCGCGGTGTCGAAACTGCTTCCTTAGATCTATTCCTGCATCCCCTACCTCTTTTTACAGTCTGGTGCCTTTGTCCAGCTACTTGGAGCATGAAGATTGTGCCTCTACTAGCTAGTCAAATAGTTGGGCCACCCGTGTAAGGCTTCAATCCACTGCCATTCACTTTGCCTGGGAGAGGTTCTCCATTTAGCTTTACCAGTTGTACTGCACCTCTGTCTGTGACCTCCATAACAATGTATGGTCCCAGCCAATGCATTCTGAACTTTCCTGGGAATTTAATAAACTGACTATCATACAATAGCACTAAATCGTTTACCTTGAAGGTGCGCAGCTTAATATGGCGATCGTGCCAGGCCTTTTCATGCTGCTTTTGTACCTGTTGATGGAAGCTAGGAACTGTTCCTCTTCCAGTTCTTCCAACTGTGACAACCTCTCTTCCAGGGCTCCGTGGTCCATCATACATATGAGCATTGTGATGTGCAGACTAGGCCCAATATACTTCATTTGCATGACAACTTCCACACCATATACCAAACGGAAAGATGTATGTCCCGTCAGTTTCTTGCAGGTTGTCCAATAAGCCCATAATACTGCAAGAACGCGCAGGTCCCAATCACTCCACTGCACGTTGCAGAATTTGTTCAACATAATCTCCAATATTTTGTTGAATGATTCTATTGTCCCATTGGCTTGTGGGTGATACAGTGTACTTTTTTGATGATACACTTGAAACTCTTCTGTTAGCACGCTAATTGTTTCGTTTAGGAAATGTGTACTGTGATCTCTCATCAAGATCTTCAGACATCCAAATCAAGTCAATACGTGTTTGAACATAAACTTTGCAGCCGTGGCGGCCATGCAATCTTTGACTGGCTGCGCTTCTGCCCAATGAGTCAAGTACTTTGCCGCGGTGATAATGTATCTCACACCCATCTTTCCTTGAGGTTTGATATGTCTAACAAAGTCGATTTCCCACTTTTCAAAGGGCTACAACGTCATTTGCAAATTCAAAGGAATCTCGTCCCTCCTCAATAGTTTACCTATTCTTTGACATATATCACATGCATTACAGTGTGCTTTTGAATCCTGATGAAGGGTTGGCCACCACAACACTGCGTGGAGAATATTTTGCGTGGTCGTTCACCTTGCATAGTGTCCTCCTTGAGCGCCCCCATGCACTTCCGCGAGGATCTGACTTAGTTAAAATTCAGGTACATACCTTCGTAGTATGTCATCATTGCCCATCTTATATAGGTGCCCTGCAATGACAAAAAAATCAACTGCGCATACCACCAGTTCCTTCTTCTGTTGGACAAAGTGTTCTTTTGGTGTAGTCCCCGTTTTCAGAAATTGGATTATATCTTCAAAGTGTCTATCCATTATGCACATAGCAAATAGTTCTGCGTTAGGTAATTCTTCCTCCAAACTAATAGGTTCCTCTCCCATCTCAATTCGTAACAAGTGATCTAGTCCTGCCTTCAGTCGTCCAGGCTTCACAACGACCTCAAAATCATATTCTTGGAACAATAAGATCCACCCGCATATGCGGCCCCCCAACACAGGCTGATTGACCAATTATTTTAGCATGGAATGGTCTATATACATCTTGAAGTGTCCCCCTAGAAAATAGTGTCGATATTTTTGGAGCGCGTACACCATAGCTAACCCTTCATGTTCAATTATGGAATAGTTATTTTCTGCTTTAAACAACCTATGACTTATGAACGTGATAGGGTGATCCAAGCCCTCTCCACCCTCCTATGTTAGTACCGCTCCCAACACTATACAACATGCGTCAACATGGACATGAAACTCCACATCCCATTTTTGGAAGACCAGGATTGGCGTGGAGGCCAATTTCTCTTTTAGTACATCTAGGTTCTTCATGCAATCATCATTCCAGCAGAACGTGATATCCTTTTTCAATAGTTTCTCCAATGGTGTGGTGATCTGGGAATAACTTTTGATGAACTTCCTATAGTACCCCGTATGTCCCATGGTAGTGCACAGCTGTTTGACACTTCGCAGTGCTTCCAAATTTAGAATTACTATAATCTTCGTAGGGTCTACCATCAGTCCCTGTTTGCAGTCCACACGTCCCAATATGTTCCCAAAGGGAACACGAAATGTACACTTCTTGAGTTTCAGTGTGATTTGGTGTCATCGGAAAGTATCCAACATCAAGCGTAAGTTCACTACATGGTGCTTAACCAATCCAAATATAGTCCAATCATCTAGATAGACCTCCAGGAATTTGTGGATATATTCTTTGAATGTTGCAACAACTATGCGTGAAACGATGGCTGGCGCATTCTTCAACCCAAACGGCATAATGGTGTATTGAAAGCATCCCCACTCAGTCGCGAAGGCGGTCTTGCTCTTGTCTTCCAGCGCGATTTTGATCTAGTGATACCTTGAGAACCCATTAGTAAAAGAATATGCTTCTTGCCCACCGACATTTTCCAATACTTCGTCTGTGAACGGAGTTGGGAATGGGTTGTGCACACATGTGTCATTCATTTTCCTAAGGTCCACGCATATTCTTTTCTTTCCCTTCTTCTTCTTTTCCTATACTACCATACGGCTTACCCAGTCGGATTCTTCCACTTTCTCAATGATTCCAGCTACAAGCATTTTTCCAGTTCTACACAGACCTTTTCCTTATACTTCGAATTCAAGCGATAAGGCCTATGCTTAACTGGCTTCGTGTCAGGTTTTAAGGTGATCTTCATCATCCCTAATCACCAATGATTCCCTTTAAGTCTGTGATCTTGGTTGAGAATAAGTCCTAGTACTTGCGAAGTAACTCAGCGACCTTATCCACCATCGTGTCATCCCAGTAGTCGCCGAGCATTGCATACATAGGTTTGGGCTCCGTATCAATGTTCACCTACTTTGTCTTTACTAGCGTGGTTATGTCAGTGTCTTCAATCAACGGCCCTTGAACCTCGTGATAGCCTTCAGTTTCTAAGATGTTAACTTTTCGTGGATCTTCGTCATTTTCTTCAGTATTCACATTGTAACATTCTAGTATGTAGCTCAACTAGGTTGCCCATTCAGGCTGAACTAATTCTATTGGCTCCTAGGGTATTTTAAAGATAACTGCTTTTACTAGTTGTGGCGCATCATCAACAGTATCCCACCAAAAATCCTCATGAAGGTTAACAGGAATCCTTTGTGTAAGACATCCCATTCACTCGTTCGATGGTAGATTTCCATCTCTGAATATGAGTTCATGGGTATAATATCCAGGGTATGACAAAACAGGTGCACCCACCCAAGTTGTGGCTCTCCCCAAAGACCTTTATCCATTTGGTGAGGTGCACGTGTGGATCTTCCTGTCCATCATACTTGTCTTTTAATCGCATCTAAGGCTTCCCAAACAACATGCACATCATCCTTCTACATTCATGCCAGACCTAAAAGCTTCTTTGGTGCATACCCCACCACCTCGTGGGCATAGCACATAATACCCATTTCAAAGCTTCGAAGTGTTACCGCTATGGCACCTCTCATTCAAATTTGTTCAGGAAGTCATATACCTCACTTAACCCATCATGCGTAGGAAGATCCCTTACCTCTGTTGATTTGCAACACAAAGATCTCGTCATCATGGTACAGTTTAGCATGGTTACCTCATGTAATTGGTTCTGCCATCGTTCTATCTCCTCGTTGGAATCTGATGTGTAGGAGCTTTCATGCTCCCATGAGATTCATCCATTCGCAGTTGGATTTACTCAATCTTGCTCTCGTGCGGTTGGATTTACCTAGTCTTGCTCTTGCGCGGTTATCTTCTAGATGCAATCCAAGTCGTCGTCACTTTCATAGCCGTGCACTAGCTCTGTGTAGCGCGATCCTTCTGTAGGGTCCAAAGGTACAACTACGTGCAGAGAATTTTTCTCAAAAAATAATCTTGTGCTTCTTCATATTTATCACCCCTTTCATATCAGTGGCCCAATCTATTCCTAGTAGCGTAGGGTAGGGATTGTTGTCATCCACAATCTCTATCACTTCGAAGTCTGCTAGTGTGCTTGCTCCTTTGATATCCGCTATGATTCCCTACAATCTTCCCATAGGTAAGATCTTTTGTTGGTTCACCATCTGTAGTTGGATAGGAGACCAGTGCAGTGTAGGCATTCCCATGCACTCCCATGTCTGCTTCTGTAGAACGTTCACATCTTATCCTAAATCCAAAATCACTTGGTCCATCTCATATTCTCCAATCTGCATAGTCAATCTCATCTCCCTTCCCATTCATGTCATGTGCTTTCCGAGCTTCTGGACTACGCACAGTTCTCCTAGTGCGATCCCAACGCATCTATTTATGAGTTCCTGCAACCCCTTTACAACCTTGCTGTCACGCAATAGCTTCATGCATGTTTCCAAGAACGTCATGAGCATCGATGGGTCCATGTCTAGCTCCAGTCTATCTTTGCTTCCTGAAGTGGAGGCATCAATGAAGCTCTTCCTAGCTTCTATGAAGGTTTCCTTAGTGCGCTCCAAATCAAACACTGGTTCTTTCGTCAGAGCCCTGTCAACCCAAGTACTCTTCAGGCTACTTACCTTTGTCATACCTTGTCGTAATTCCACTTCGGAGCACAATATTCACATTAGGGTCTTCCTTGCACGTCTCAGACCTCATCATTTGTAGGTTCTGATTCAGGGCAGGTTGGAGCGCTCCCCTATCTCGCAACCCCGCTATTAGTGTGGGACAATCCTCTATCTCATGATCAAACAATGTACAATAAAAGCATGATGGATGCATAAGATTTGCACAATATTGGACATAATGTCCTCGCACTCCACAATTGTAACATATCAGTTGTCCGCAACCTCTTCCAGGTCCTCCTTCGCCTTAGCCTCGTCCGCACCCTTGAAATCTGGCTCGCGCCATCCTTGTATTCAGGTCAAGGGGCTGTGTTTCGGCCTGAACTCTGCAGGTAGAAGTCCTATCCATCATCAGCTCATAACTTCTACCGATGCACTCATCATCTACCACTGATCTACAGAAATTATAGAACAACTATTATGAATTCTATGTGTACTTTTGCAACAAAGGGAAGTTGTCTGTAGCATACTTTCCTGCTATTTGACAAATTTCACACCACAATGTAGGTGTTGTGCTAGGTCCTACTTATGCCTCTGGTCTCAATGGAATTGGTCCTCCTCCCACGACGTAATTCATGAACACTGGGCAGTGGTCCTTGTCATGTCCTTGACCCTTGCACTTTACACACCACACCTCATCGCACACTTCTGGGTGAGCTGTCTTGTCTTGTTTCAGACTCTACATCTCAAGGCACAAGTTTTTCAACTATGTGTGAATCTGTTGAACACCTAGGTTGGGATCCTGTATCAGGGTCTCATGCAGTCTCATCGTGATCTCCAAGGCCTCGACCTAAGTTGTTAGCATCTGTTGTGACAGCACGTTCCTTAAATGCAGCTTCAACGATGCCACAAACCATTCGCGGTGTTGTCCATCTATCAATGTCATGTTAGCTTTGCAAATTATGCAATTCATCCTCTGATGCAACTCCCAAGGGGTCACGCCTAGTAGCATTGTCATTTCCTTGAACCCAATGATCGACTGCGCCTCTGACTTCGGCCTGCTAAATTCTTTGTTTAACGCAGTTTGGATATCCACAATCCCCACATTTAGATTGTCATTGGAATGCTTAATGTACCAGGTCAGCGCGCGATCCTGCAGAGAACTGACCAATGTTGCATTCTTTATATTGTCATCTATGACTCCTTGCACTTCCCATACAGCGTTTATCACGACCCAGAACTGGTCCAGATCTTCATTTCCTACTCCCTTTAACACTGGCAACTTTATCGCACTTGCCATATTGACTCGTGGTGGTGGTAGAGGTGGTATGGGCGAAGTTGGGGGTGAAGACGGTGAAACTGGCATCAGTGTGGGTGGGGGTGGTATCCACGGAATCCTCTGCCTTATCAAATTGATCACACTTCTTGGTGAGACCTTTGTGAGTTCTTCCTTGTCCCATCGCGGAGGTTAAATCAAGGGGCTAGTTTCTAATTCTTCACTACCTTTGTTTCTTTAGATTCTCCCACTTCGCATAGCCCCAAACATCAATTTATTCGCATACCCTCTTTTCACACAATAGAATTTTAATCCAAGTTTTCAAAGACTTAACGTACTTACCTCAGGGTCCTTTGAGGAAGCGCTGCTCTGCCTCACTGTAACTGACTGAAGTATCTACCATGAACTCAGTAATGAATCCTCCTATAATTGATTGAGCCATGCATGCGATCTTATCCTCCGATGCTTCCAAACTGCACACCAATTCTAGATTCCACACAATAGTTCTTTCGAGCTTGCACCTTCCTTGGTTATTTACTAGCTTCGTGATCCACTCATACAGCTCAGTAGGGAAATATGTAAAGAAAATTTTGCGGATCTTTATTTATAGGTAGTATTCTAACCACTCTTCTTTTGATAGTCACAAATTCCTATTCACCTGCGCCACCAACTCGTGAATCTTCTTATCCAACCAATCTTTAATTCCTTTCTTTGTTGGATTCTAGTGATACAACATTAGACATCTCTATGCAGATCTTGTTCCCGCAACAAAACCATTTGTTGGTTTGTAATGGCTTGACCTAGGTTCAGAGTTAATTAGCCAAACAAATCCCTGTACTATTGGCCCTTTCGGCAAGAGTCTGTGGAGCTCGGATTGAGGTCTCACCCGAAGTAGTATTGGGGGGTGCTGGAACCAGGTTTTCGCACCCTTGAGATCTCTGAGAGGTTGATTCAGTCCAACTGTTAGTCCCTGTGAGTAGGTTACTTCGCACACTT
Source organism: Pinus taeda (assembly GCA_000404065.3). Classification (NCBI taxonomy): domain Eukaryota; kingdom Viridiplantae; phylum Streptophyta; class Pinopsida; order Pinales; family Pinaceae; genus Pinus; species Pinus taeda. The sequence continues at coordinate 363,544 of APFE030457319.1, read as the reverse complement.
CCCTGACCTTCGTGCCCTGATATATTCGCCTTCGTGTAGTCCTAACGGGGCTTTGGGGCTTCCGTGTTGCTGGAGCAATGGTTTGCACTATTTCCCTAAGTCACACCTGTGATATTACTTATTTTCTTACACTAGTTAGTTATCTTCGCATAAATGGATGCCTTATGATATATTTATTTATATAACACTTTCATATGAGTTCGCGTAGCAAATAAATAGTACACTTGCAAATTATACCCAATAATACATAAAACAGGAAAAGATACACATAAATATGACAAAACTTCTCTTCATTAATTCTTCCCACGATTACAGACTTGACATGTCCTACGCACTCCGTTGCAGGGGTCCGCGCACTCAGCAGCAGACTACTAGGCCTTTGCGCACACAGTTGCAAATACTTCTCCTACTCTACGACCCAAAGACACGCTTTACACTTCAACTCAATTTGTTAGACTCATCATGCTTCTATGTTTTTACTGATGATTTCTACACTTAGAGCCTCGCTCTATTTATACAATCCCATGGTTCGTGGACCATGGGTAGATCTTTCAAGCCGACATTACATTACAAAAACAAGGGCGGACAACCCTATGACTCTATTATGACTTTGCGCTCCACGCCCACAAATCACAGAGTATTTACAATGGACTTGGTCAAAACCTAGGTTTTAAGCCCCAAAACATGTCTTGGGGGGGATTCCATGCCTAATAATCCTTGACCACATCTAGCCAAACCATTTACTAGACTTCCGTTATAGAGCTTCTAGAGCTGGAAGCTTCGGCTCTAATTTAAAAAAAAATCCATAACAGGACCAACGAAACTGAAACACAGCTCAGTTGTTCTGGTCGGCACGAGGAGTAGTGCTAATCTCTACACATAGCTACGGGAGAGACAAAGGCCATTAGTGTTGTCCTGTAAACTAGGCAAAACAGAAGTTTAAGGGGAAATGGTGCAAAAGGGAAATGATTTGCTCATGAAGAGGGACACAATGGGAGTTTCTTCATGAAGGGAAAGAATTTAGGGTTCAATCTAGAGGTCCTCTAGGATCAATGAATGGGGAGTATAAGGACAATGACAAAATTCTGTGTAAAAGATGCCCCCTAAAGGATGAAATGCTTTATAAATCACTGCGGGGAACTGGTTTTCCATTGAAAAACCTGCAAGCAAGTACAGATACATGTACATAGAATGAGATCTCTGTCAAATGATACATGAATCATGGCATGGATGCAGCCATCTAGAGAATGATTATGTAAATAGATCTAGGTATGGGTGCAACCATCCATTAAGGAGGATAATAATGAAACCAAGGTATGGTTGTAGCCATGCAATAATGAGAAGGATCAGATATGATAACTCATGGTTTGGTCGCAGTCAGCCATCTGATAGAGACATGTACATCATCATAACCATGTCACACCACTTTGCGACCTGGAATTTTTGTGATCTGAGTCGAGGGTCTTGCGCTCCAACATGACCCGATCAAAGTACAAATCCTAGCATGCGAATGGTTTTGTTGACATCAAACATGCTAGAAAGTCACTTGATTACCGGTCAATGATGTAAAATGCTAACAAGCGTGAGAGAAACCACCACTATTGACAATGGTCCTCAAGGTACTATTAGCACAATCCACAAAATGTGAATACATGAACTGAAGTAGAACACCCGTGAAATCACTCGATCGAAAGCAAATGATGTGTACTTGTCATCGAGTGTGAAGAACTTGCCATTAGGACATGCAAGCTCCAAGGTACTGGAAGGAAGTCTCTCAGTCAACTTCCTGGCTAATGAGTTGAAGTCGACGAAAAGTGACTGTGTCGAAGGAGGGCCATAATGAATCCCACATCATCGACGTGAGATGAGAGGATGCAAAATAATTTTGGATGATATAGAGAATTAGAGGTAAGCATAACTGCAGAAGGAAAATCCTTGAACATATCGATGACACAACTAGAAGTTAGGCAGCTTTTTTATCCATAGAATCGGTGGTCATGATGATGTAGCAGAGATCAAATGGAAGAAAAAAATGAATGGCCCAATCTAGGAAGGTCAATGATACAGAGGAGGATGTCTCAACCCAACATGAAATAGAGAGTGTCATGTTCAAGGGTGAGTTGTCGACACGACTGATAGATTTCCAAATTTTCCTCCACCATTTTTGGCGAGTACCCTGATTATTTTTTAATCGCAAGTTTGAAGGGCATAACATATGCTTGCACTATAAGTTCATCCTTAGGACGAATCCTACCTAGTAAGTTTAAGGAGCCCTAGGAAGGAGAATCTCATCTTCATCATGGTGACGAATCCGATGTCGTTTAATAGTTTAACAAGTCCAACAAAGGTGTAACTTGGTATCTTTTACATGTTTAGAGAGTTTGAAAAAGCCATGTAAAAGAAAACTCCACATGATCCCTTTTCATACATTTGTGTCTCTTGAGCCCGAAAATGTAGAATACAATACTTGAGAGAACCGCTTGACCATTTCGGTCAAGGAGTACCCTTTTCGTAAATAGTGCATCCTAGCCAGAGAAAGGGGGGGAACTTATACTGGGTGCATGAGCTTTCACATCAATGATCGAGTTTGAAAGGATAAGGCCTCGGCTATATTTTCAATTTTAAAGGGTCAAAAAAGAGCTGAAAGTGGACCCCCAGTTTTTATTCTCTTTAACGGGTCAAAAAGGGAAAAAATACTCTGCTATATTTTCATTTGAGTTTTACGAGTTGAGAAAAGAGCTTAAACGTGACTTGGCCTAGAGGAATGAGTGGTAAAAAGGTTAGCAACTGGTTCTGGCAATGGAGGAATTGCTTAAAACACGTAATGGTCAAGAGGCTGGCTAACAAAACCACTCATCGCTGGCGTTCATCAACAAAGGAAAAAAAACCAAGTGAAAGCATATGATCAACCAAGGAGATGGTGGCGATGGAATGAAAAAACCAAGGCTCGTCTAGTAGAAATCAACTGATAAAAATCGCAATCACGAGATGTAAATTGGGCATGGGTTCATTTTTACATAAGCTTGAACCATGGGGAACTCTGCTTGGATTCAGTTTCATGTTTACACAAGCTTGAAATGAAAAAATTTTCTTGTTATAAGTTGGCATGACCCCAACACAATGACTCAAACAAGGTACATGCCCCCCAAGCTTCATTTCGGCCAATTAGGTGGATGGAATGAAGGTTCACTTTTGAGATCCAAGAAAGACTCGGCTGGGATTTTATGAGATCTTAATCAATGACTCGATTTGGAAAAGGTAGTTGCTTCATTTTTTAATGAGGTTGACATATTAAGAGAACTATCCTCGAGACCCTTGTTTGATTTTTTAATGAGCTCGACAAAAGACAAGGAACTATGCTCATCCCTTGTTTCAATTTTTTAACGAGGTTGACACAAGACAAGGAACCATCCTTGTGGCTCCTTGTTTCATTAACTTTAAGAGAACATGGCTCCCAAGATGTCTTCACTAGATGGAAGAACCATGCTCTAGGAGGAATACATGTCATTTGGTACCAAAGACAGATCAAGTTCTAATGCCCCCAGTACATAATGTACTATACCATCTGTGTTGTCATCAACATATGTGGAGGTGGAATGGGTATCCACATAATTAACCTTTGGCAGGGAAGGTACTTCTTGAAGACAAGAGCCAATAGGGGATGATGGTTGCAAAGGAGGCACATGGTGACCAATGAATGGCAATTGATCAATAGTCACAATTCCCCCTTTGTGTGGAAAACAAACTACACTGAAAAGTGAAGAAACAAGAGCTTCCATGACATAAACATAGTCACATCCAAGGAGAATATTGAAATCTAAGGGACCTTGGACTACCAACATGCCTATATAGACAGTCTTTCCTCCCAAAGTAATAGGGAACCTTAGAAGGATCCCTAAAGGTTGACTGGTTCCTCCATTGAAAGCCAACACATTTTGGGTGATAGGCACAAGCTGTGGGGAACCCAAAGCTTGTGCTAGGTACTACCATATTATAGGCTTGTATTGTAATCTGGAAAGACACATAAGATGGGAGGCGGTAAGCAGTAAATGGACCCCAATCAGAAGAGACAACAAAAATACTTGGTGGGTGTATCATATGACCTCACCCATGTTGTACAGTAATAGAAGAAGGATTCTCCCGAACAACAGGGAAGGAATGATAACTCTTTGATTCATGAGAATTTGATGAGACAAGAAGAACATGAGTAGTATGATCACCACTCTCTTTTGGATTAGAGTGAGAAATTGGTGGCGAAACTAAGTTGACACTCTTTTCGACCAATGCTTGTTTGAGAATAGACACAAGAGAGTCATGCTCATGAAGATCAAGATGAGCAAGAGATGAATCCAATTCAATCTCTTTACCAACTGGGAGAGGGTTAGAGGAAAGCCTCTAATAACCAATACGAAGTTAGGTTTGAGGAGCTTTAAGGTTTTCCAAAACTTTGAAAGCTTTATCCATAAGAGGAAAAATGTGAAGAAGATGTTTTCCTTCACATAACCTACAGGGGAATCTAATATTCCCTTTCTTCTTACCATCTCTAACCGAAGGTGCAACATCGACATGATCTTTAGAGGTCAATGGGGATGGTCGATCCAGATTTTGAGACCATACCTCTAAGACTCTACAACCCAGGACAGTCTCGAAGGAGATCGTCACCCTTACACAGCTTGTAAGGGAATTTTACCTTTCGTGAAAGATCAAAAGGTTTTTTGACGGGGGGTGCATTTGGAGTAATAGTTGCATAGTTAACCTCTTACTTATTTGACTTCTTCTTCTTCTTCTTCTTAGCCTCTTGGTTACTAGATTTCAAACTTTCACCAAGTGAAGTAGAAGAGGAAGGTGAAGAAATAGGGGAAGAAGGTGAGGGGTCAACCTTAGAATTATCGTGACGTGATTCAAATGAAGGAGATGGCGGGGTAGGAGTTGGGACACTTGGGACCACCGAGGTTGAAAACAACTAGACAGGTAGACCAATGGTTAACCCAGGAAGGGACAACGTTGCCATATAAGGATCACCAACATTTCCAAGAGAAGGAAAAGGACCAAGATTCCCATCTGAGGGGAACCCTTGACTAGTAGAAAAACTAAGGAAGATAACTTTAACCAGGAATATTTTGTGGGCAGTTAATTTTAAGACATTGAAACAAAACTTTTCCTTTTCATATTTTAAGAATCAAGAAAAAAAGCGAAAGGTGAGTCTATCACTTTTGATTTGAAACAAGCTCGAAAGGATAAGCGCTCGAATGACCTTTTAATTTTAATGAGTCAAAAATATCAAATGATTACTCTGGATGATCTAGGTAAACAGGATTACCAAGAAACCGTGAACTGCAGAATACCTCCCGGTGAAAGGAGAGGTACGAGCAGGAAATCTCCTTGAATGTTGTGTTTGGTGTATCATGTTTACAAGGTGGCCGACTCAGCTTCCTATGGATAAAGTACTACAGCCTAGAGGGGTCTCCTGTTATATACTTGATGGTATGAGGAGCACAAATCTGTACTAGCGTTGTCTAATGCTGAAGCTAACAACCGCTGCTAGGTTTAGAGACACTGAAACACGTCTTTGGCCTAAACCTTCTAGATATTATCGTTAATTTCAAATGTGCCTTAGGTTAATTGAATTCATTTTAGAGTTGATCTTGAGTTAAGTTTTAGCTTTTAGGTCTTAGCGATGCTACTCGAAAAAAAACCTCAAATGAAACTAAATGAGACAAGACCCTTTCAATTCGATGAAATGCCTACACTAGAGAGGGTGGAAACTACTCAATGAAATGCAAACAATCAAGCATCTGAAAATGAAATGATCTTTCACTACCTTACTTTTTCCAAAAAATAAACTAATGAAAAATGCATTCCATCCCTAATTTTCTGACAAACACTTATCTATTAGTCCTTTCAAATTGAAAAATTCTCTTCCTTTTTCAAATGTTGATGCAATTCTAGTCTTTAAAAAGATGTAAATTATCATAACATAATGATGCAACAAGCTAGAATTTCATACTTTCTCATGAAATAACGCAACAAACTTTTCGCATACAAACTTTCAATGAAAACATTTTCGAGACAATGAGCTCTTCAAGCAAATGAAAACATGAAAAGAGAAGTTCATTCAGACCAATGAAACAACGAATTTACCAAACACAAGGCCAATGATGTAATCTATGCCGGAAAGAGACGTTCAAGCTAGTAAACGAAACTTTTTTCAAACTTGTGCAAAAAGAGGTCAAATTTGTAGAAGGACCAAAAACAAATGCAAGGAGTAAACACACATACAACCTGACTTAGCAACTTCACAAACTACTGAATGGGAAACCAACTACATGCCCTAGTGTCGCTGGCCACTCAATGACTCAATCAATCAAATAGGAAGATGACAAGCCAACAAGCAAGTAAAACCAAATGAAAGGTAGCTTTCTAATCAAGGAGAAAATAGACCAAAAATCTCATGGGTAAAAACACAAGAGAAGAACACATTGGCCAAGATTGGGGTTGAGCCCTAATCTTCACTTACAGGCATTGACGCAATTTCCTAACTGACAACAAGCGCTAGAGGCTGGTTGGCACGACTGTCAATGGATTAAGCATTTTAGCCGAGGTAAATAAGGGAAAAAAAATAAAAAATAAAAAAAACAGGGAACATATTTGGTACAATGAATTTTAGACTTAGGCCAGTAAGCAGGAGAAAAGAAACACAACCAAAGGGAAAATGTGAAACTAGAAAAGTTCTCACAAAATCACGAAATCCAAAAGAAACAAAAGGATCGGGATCCTCAGTGGAGTCACCAATTTGTGGTTAAGTAAAATTATAAGTGCAGACACAAACGAATTCCTCTAGCTTGATGGTGGGTTAGCAACAATATATACATTCTATGGAAGATCTCCTTAGGTTGGAATCAATCAAGAGGGCCTACCTCTTGGTCGCTTATCCTTCTTGATGATGTCCTTGCTTGCTTGCTCTAAGAATCTCTCACTTCCCTCTTCAAGTTCCTGAAACATGTAAACAAAAAAACACACAAACATAATAATAGAAAAATTGCGATTAAACCTACTTAACAAGTCAAGAAACATTACGACATGGATATGTAATATTACAAAACATGTAGGAAATCAATCGATAGTTGCATATATTAGTATCAAAGAGAGATTACAACCATTCGTCTTGACATTGCAGTCTTCCTCTGAAAAGACTAGGTTCCCACACACTTCTGATAGCATTCCACGATGGCTTCAAACAACAATGGTTTTAAAGCTCTTCCCTTTAGGCTTCACTCCAGAAAAACACTTCTCCCTCACACAACTAGATAGCTACAACTAGTAATAGCTTTCTTGTCCAGTTTGTGCTTTGGAAGAAGGGAGGTTTATATAGGAAATATGAATGGGAGATGGATCCTATTCTCAAGGGAGAATAACTTATCCCTTGAGGTAGTTCCATCATTATAGGGGAAAGGAGCTCAAACTGTCATCCTCGACCCCACCTGGCCAAATAATTTACCAGACTTTCGTTATGGAGCTTCTAGAGCTGGAAGCTTTGGCTCTAATTTAAAAAACATTCCATATCAGGACTGGTGCGACTAAAACACATCTTGGTCGCTTCGGGTGATGCAAGGAGTAGTGCTAATATCTGCACATCAATGCAGGGGAGACAAAGGCCATTAGCGTCAGTCTTGTAAACTGGGAAAAACAGAAGTTTCAAGGGAAATGGTGCAAAATGGAAATGATCTGCTCATGAAGAGGGAAATAATGGGAGTTTCTTCATGAAGGGAAAGCATGTAGGGTTCACTATAGAGGTCCTCCAAGATCAAGGAAGGGGGAGTACAGGGACAGTGAAAAAAAGCTATGTAACACTCAGGGAGAAATCACGTAGGTCAGCCAAAAAGTGACCGTTAAAGTCATTGTTCATGATTTTATGATGAGAATGCTGCCAAATGGAGAAGGCGACCGAAGTCTAAGACAAAATTTATGGGTAAGATCCTTGGAAATTTGTTTCCAATCCAGTATTAATAAACTGAATGTGGGGGGAATGGTTGGATTTGAATTCAAAATGGCCTATAAATTACAGGTGGAGGCCCAACAAAAAACACTTGGCATTTTGAACATTGAGTTAGTGAGCTCTCAAATGTGCATGACCCATGCATTCTTCAAAGAATTGCTTGGTTGCCCAGTGTTTGATCGATTTCCAACGTCCAACCGTAATTCCATCTGTGATTTTATCTCAGGATTTGAAGCTATGGACGTCGAAACAATGACAGCCGAAGGGGATATGGAAGAGGTATTTATGGAGGCAGAAGGAGTTCCTCCAGATGTTGAAAAGGTACTAGCTAAAGTCCCCAAGTCACCATAGATGCCTAGACCGAAACCTACCTTAACCGAGGAAAGTGTGAAGGATAAGAAGGGCAAGCTGGCTATGATACCGGTGCATGTGTCACCTAGAAGAAACCCACTGAAGGATAAGCCCACCACACAGGAAAACGGAAAAACTATTAACTTGGAGCCAGAGGAGGAAAAGATTGAGGACATCCTAATGGATGATCAAGATTTGGGGGTGGAAGTGGAGGATGTTGAAGTTAAGGGTTTTGACCCTATCAGTAAGCTGCCCGAATATGTCCCTTCACATAAGGGCAAGACTAAGGTGCCAAAGGAAATTGATGAAAGAAAGGTAACCTTACACATACCTCTGCTACCAGACAAGATTGTCTTTGAAGGATCATGTTTGGGGTGGGTTCCTCTGTTGAAATTGAAAGACTGGGACTTAGATGACCATGAAAAGTTCTCACACTTGGCAACAAAACAACTAATGCACCGTGTTGTTCACACAACTACTGGGATGTCTGTATTGGAACCGTGGAAGTGGATTAGGGTAGTACACAAGGTAAGTCTACTCAACCTTCTATGGGTGCTACACTACAATCACACACCCATTATAGTATTGGTCATCAAGCAGCTACTATGCTTGGTGCACAATGGGTGTCTATGGCTGGAGGTGCTGATACCCATCACCGACAGGTCAATCCATAGGATCACGCGGATGCCCTATACAGGGGAAAATACGACCATGATGTTTAGCGGAAAAGGTGGTGAGAAGGCCCTCATGGAGGCCATGAAGGGGAAATTCAAGCTCGTGAAGAATCCGCGAGGCTATGCCATCTCGAGTATTAGCGATCCTGTGGTCAAGGTGGCCATGCAGATTTTGGTAGGAAAAGTTATGAGGAAGTGTTGCATAGATGAAGTGTCACCACCAGTTGTCGCTCTAGCAGCCCAATGCGTCGAAGGAGTCCAGTTTAATTGGACACAGTATCTCTATGGTGACTTCCTTTCAAATTGTTGCAAGGCATAGGAGCTCAGCAAGACCTTCCACTATGCGTGGCTCTTGCTGTGCATTGTGCTGGTAGCCTAGGAGCCGATGGAAGACATGTAATTATCTTCGTCGTGTCGGACTTACTAGAAGCACTGAAGTACGCTTCGCTGTGGGGGACCAAGGATTCCCAGTGCATCAAGGATAGCAAGATCTTCTGGATCTTAATGGAAATGAACATACGCATGGCTATCAACCGTAAACCATGATTGTTGCTTATTGGGTTTGCCAAATTGAAGGAGTACATGGAGTTCAAGGCATACTTTCAGTGCATCACAATCAGGGCATGGAAGGACCCTGAGTAGAAGTGGCATGACTTGCCTTACTTGGCAATAGATGATGTGATTGATGCAGTTCTTGATCATTTGCGGTTAGAGTGGAAGAGTGCCTCAGACTTTGTGGTGGGGTCAAGCAAGTCTAGCATACAGTGCGAAAAGGAGGAGGACAAGCTCAAGATGTCACAACTGGCCGAGAAAAGGAATAAGGAGACTGCTGACAAGGCCCAATCATATCACAATGCCTCCTAGCAGGCGGAAAAGCAGATAGGTGAAACAAAGCGTGGCTCTAAGAAAGATGCGAGGTCGCCTTCGCCCAAAAAAGAGGAAGAAACGGACAAGAAAACAAAATAACATGGAGTAGACCCACAAATGGCGTCCTACCACATCAAACGTCCAAGAGAATAAGAAAAATTGGGGCTATGGAAGAAATCCAAGCCCAGTAAGACGTCACTAGACCCAATCACCCTATCAAAAGGATATTTGAATGACATTGGAGACACGGTGCGGGATGTCACCACGGACGTACAACAACAGTTCAAGAAACATCAACAACAACTATTGGGGGCCATCTAGATGGGTCTGCATGAGCTGTAGATCTGCGCATCATAGGCTGACATGGTGTCCACCAGCGTCACCATCGGTACTTTAGAAGCTGCTGACATGCTGCATGCGAAGGAATCCCAAGTGATAGTACTGTCAGATGGAGTATTGACCACAGAAAATAAAGTTGACAAGCCCGCTGTCAACTCCCTCAAGGGAGTGGGGTTGAACTTGGCAGTTCTTCTTTGCGAGGCGCTCCACCTACTGCAAGATGGAGTGATCATAGAGCTGAGGGCTCGGAAACAATGTGTTTTGCAGTAATTAGTGAGCAAAAGATTAATAATGTACAAATGGTCTTGCAGCGAGACACCGCCCTCACTTCAATGGTGGAACTTACTAACAAAAATATGTGCATCATTAAGGCCGTCAGGGAAGCCTGTCGAATGGTCCTCGAACTGGCCATTCCTGAGGATGTGGAGGCATATGAATAGGTCTACAAGTTTTCTACAGTGGTGCAAGACGCTCGCACAAAGTTGGCTAAGGTTCAGCTGGAGCTGAACCTACAGATTGTAGATTTGCAGTTGAAGGCCTAGCCTTCAACTTCATCGGAAGTAAAGGAGAAATGCACAACTATTGTCAGAGAGGTGATAGTGGTGGTAGACAGTGTAGTAGCAAACTCAACACGACTTTTTGAATAGTCGCTCCAGGTCCTAACAAGCCTGCTGGAGGATCCTAATATACATTGGCTGGAGACAAAGGTGCGAGAACTACAACAACACTATGATGAAATAAAATGTATAACATGCACCGTTGCTCTCACAAATAGAGCGGAAAAGTTGTAGGAAGCTAAAACATTGAAGGAAAAGGTCAATGTAGCGCAGCATAAAAAGGTAGTGCTAAAGGCGTGCTTGAAGCTTTGGTTGGATGAAGCTTATTTTGTCATGGCTTCCATTGAAGGCAAGCTTGCTAATCTACCAACGACTCTGCAGAAGCTTCAGGCTGACATTTAAGGACCAACGACAGAGAAGTTGGTTGAAGACGTGAAGCAGGCGACCGCGCAATGCACCGCCGAAGTGGCAGTCATACAGTTAGAGTTGGGAGTTATTCGTGCCAAGATCTTTGCACCCATAGAGTGACTCGAGGGTAAGTCACAATGTTTGTGTTGGGTGCATGTTGGGAACGGGTTCCCCCAAGAGCATTTTTGGGGATAAACGCCCATGTTTTGGGATAATTTTGTAATAAAGTTGTAAAGTCTCCACATTTTGTTGTCACGGAGCATGAAGGTGTCAAGAGTCGTAAAGGGTTATCCACCTGATTTTGAAAAGTGTAAAGTGGGTTGTAAAGATCCACCCATGGTCCACGAACCATGGGATTGTATAAAAAGGAGCTAAGTAAGTAAGCTCTAAGTAGAGAAGGAGTTAAGTAACGAATAAATTATTGAAGTAGAGTGGAGAATTCTAAGTGTTCTCGGGTCTTAGCATAGTTAAAGGCTCTGTAGCTGAGTGTGCAGAGGCCTAGGGTGGAAGTGCACAACTGAGTGCATGGATCCCTGTAGTTGTGTGTGGAGGACGGATAGAGTTTGTATTGAACTAGAAGATACCAATAAATAGAAATATTCTAAAATTATTGTGTATTTAGTTCCTGTTAATGCATTTTATTATATTTCATTTTGGGTTTAGTGTACAATCTTTATTTGATGTGCAAATATATGTGATTGTATCGGTTAATTGAACGAAAGTAAAGATATCAGTTTATGCCACGCTAACTGTGATTGAGTAGTAAGATAAGTAAAACACTTGGGATAACTTGGGAACCTTTACAATACATTTTCATAGCTACGCGAAAGTACCTGGACCACGGGTTAGGGCTGCGCGAAGGTCAATCATACACCTACCTTGAGGTATTGAAGGTCAGAATAAAGGGTAGACTGACAGAGCCCTAAGGCTTAGCGACTTGTATGGAAGTAGGGGCATAGGGAATAAACTAACATTGTGACCATCTCCGGATGCATAAACTTGATTCCATCATCTCCCAATACTGCTTCGGGTGAGACGTTGGTCCGCGCTCCGCGGGCTGATGCCTAAAGGGCCACTAGTATAGGGATTTGTTTTGGTAACTAACATTGAACCTAGGTCATGGCCCACAAAGCCAATAATAGGGATTCGAAGGTTAAATCCCATGTTTCATTAGGCTATTTCCATCATCAAATAGGATTGGATGGAGAATTGTTTTGGTTGGTGCACCTCAAACTACTTAGGAATCATTTCTCTATCAGTATAAGCTAAATCGACTATATGTTTATTTTTCTCTCTTGTCTTCCCTAACTTGTATTATGAGGCTATATGTCCAAGATTCCATGGAGTAAGTTGAACCCAAAGGCATAAGCGATAATGGCTTCAACAAAGAAGACAATAGGTGCCTTTCTGACACAAAAATCAACCAAGCAAATAAGCAGACAAGAGAGTAAGAATGCATTGATTACGAAAAGGAAAGTAAATATCCTAAGACCATAGGTGGTCACAAGGCAGATGCTCTAGCACAGATGGATTCTCATGATCGAATTATCCCTAAAAATGACAAAGACCCAAAAAGGACCTCAGATTCACCTAGAACCAAGCTTTTGAGAGTCTCAAAGCAAAAAAAATGGATGTTGAGGAAATGGACATGGGCTTAGACAAGTAGGATTGAGGCCTTGTGCCAAATCAGAAGCTTCTAGAGGCCAAACCCACTCAAAAGGTAAGTATTTAAGTACATTTTATCTTTATTTTTTAATTATCATAATTATTGATTCCTGCCCATGAGGAACTTCAAAGTGTCTCAAACTCTTCAGGATCAGATTGCAAAGCCAACCTTCTACTTTATTAAAAACAAAAGAAAATGAATGTGTATATATACAATTGGATGAGCCCCATGGATAACCTTCATAGTAGGGAAATATAAAACCTACATGAGCTTACAACTCACAACACAACAAAGAAAACTAATTTGCTTTCTTTAGAAATTACCAAAACCAATGCCCCCCATAAGCGAAACGTAGCGAGGAAACAAACGAATGGGTCCCAAAAATTAGGCTTGATGAGCTACCCATGTACAACAACAACGAAACCTCATAGAAAAATAGAAACAAGAAACCAAAGAAAAAAATATTAGTCAAGGTAGGAGGGTTATTTTGATGCAAGATGCCATGTTCTCTACAAAAATATTTGAATGCCTCACTAGCATATTCCCCACCATTATCCGTGTGTAGATTCTTGATATAAAGAGATAATTTCTTCTCAACAGAAGCTTTAAAAGTTTTGAAAGTGGCCAAGACTTCACTTTCACACTTAAGAAAATACACCCAATATTTGCGTGAGAAATTATCAATGAAGGTAAGTACATACTTAGCTCCTAAAAAGGAACGAGTTGGAAAGATCATAAGATCACTATGCACTAAATGAAGAGGAACAATAACCTGTAATGCTTTCCCTTTTCGAAATGGATCTTGATATTGTTTGCCAAGAACATGTCTTGGACAAACTCCATTTGTGCATGACACCTTGGGAAGCCCAAGAATAAGATTTTGAGAATTCATTTGCTGCAAATATTTGTAGTGTAGGTGTCCAAATATTTCTTGCTAAAGCTTAATTAATGAATCACCAGGTGAAATAAAAGGGTTACCAAGAAAAGGCTCAAAACCTACTAATCTGTATAAGAGAGAGTTGTGATGTACCTATTCATACACAACAACAACTTCTGGATCTTGTAGTTCTCGAACGGATACAACATTGGAAGAAAATCCACTATTTTCCCATCCCCAGAATGACAAATCTGATAAATAGAAAGTAAATTTGCAGAGATGTTAGGCACAAGCAAAGAATTCTTGATGGAACATCATCTAACTGCACAGTGCTTGATCCAAGAACATCAAGATGTGAATATTATTCCACTGCAATATGGGAAACACTACAATCAGAAGGGGATGGAAGAAAATTACTGGAATGAGTCATGTGATGAGATGCACATCAGTCAAATATCCAGTTGTCTGAGAATGCATGTAAAGTTCGAGAAAATAAAGCATGCCCTTTGCCATATGAAGAGGGTTTGGATATTGAAATATTATGTTGCTTCATCACTTCATTTAATGCTTCAAGTTTCTTATAAGACTTGGATTCTAGATGCCCTTCTCCTCCACGAAAGCTACAGGTCTCATTTGACCTCTTCTTCCATGGCTTGGAGGAAGACCTTTTGAACTTGGAAGAGCATGGAGAGGTCATTGAATTTTGCTTAGGTTTGGAGCAAGACTCACTACTTTAAGTAGAATAATTCTTCTTTTGAGTTCCAACTTTGGATTTTTCTTTGGAGATATGTGCTACATGAGCTTGAGACATTGAGCTAGAAAGAGAATCTAGCTAATGAATAATAGATTGTTCTCTTTGTTAAGTGTTCACAAATTAGCTCAAAAGAAGGCATTTTAAAATTATCACCCAGTGCATCCAATGTAGAATAAAGTGTAGAAGAAAATACCTACTACAGACCCTTTAGCTTGGATAGAATCAAGAAAATGCACTCACTATCTGACTTGGTGTCTCCTCATCCTTTGAATTGTGCCACCAATGATTAAAATTTGACAAGATAGTCTTCAATAAAGGTATTCTCATTAGGGATCAATGAAGACAATTCCTCTTCCAACTGTAACGCCTTGAACTCATTTATTTTTCCAAATAGAGAGTCCAACTTGTCCTAACTTTTCTTCGGAGTATCACATTGATCAAGATGGAATAGAAAATTGTCTAAACATGATGCCCAATTAACCCCATGTCTTTATCTACTATTTCACATGATAAATATTACACTGAGTAGTGGGCTTGGGAAGGGGGAGTTAAGATCTTTGTAAAATTTTTGAATTCTGGTAGGAAATTAATGCAAATTAGAGCCACAATTATGCTTGGGAGAATAGCAAAAAATTTTCTCGAGGGCATTTTAGAAAAAAACAATGCCACATTTGACTTCCCTTCTATGTATCCCTCTAGTGGTGGGTTTCCATCCATTCAAGAGATAACAATTTTTTGCTTGGGAAGGCTTGGACACAGAGGAGATAATTTGATCTCTACTATTGCAGATTCTGGAACTATTCCCATCCTTGTAAGACTCTTTCTAGAATCTGAAGGGAGAATGCATACGATGGTGGTCAAGGCTTTGAGGGAGCTTTTCATATGTACATAGAGTAACCAAGTAATTCTGGCTAGGAGTGGAGCACAAGTAATAATTAATCTTATAGCTTCATCCCCTAATGATGTAAATAAAATTGATGCATAAATATTGGCTTCATTAAGACATTTGAAGGATATCCGACGAGAAATAACTAGTTTGGTTGAGTCCCCATGTTAATCCAGCCAGCTAAATTAGGCAAGATTGCATCTAGAGTTAGGGAAGCTCAGGGAATTGGATAGCTAGGAGTCACGAGAAGGGTAAGAACGATGCCTGTGAATGCAAGTGCTATTCCTATTTTCATTATGCTACCAAAAGAAATTATTTGGCTGTAAAGCTTGTTATTGGGATTGGTCTTGGAATAATATCACCCCATGTTGATTATCTTAGCCCCATTGCTCAGGCTGGTTCCATTCCCCTCTTTGTAGAATTTCTTGAAGGAACTAATCCCTAGGGGAAAGAAATTGTTGAAGATGTCTTTTATATTTTCTTAGTTGCATAAGAGAATGTTATAGCTATTGCGAAGAACTTAGTGACAATACTACAAGGTTCTAATGTTGAAGCAAAAGCTACAACAACAGATGTTGTATGGGATCTTTCTAGCTACAAATATTATGTCTTTGTTGTCAGAGCTTCAGCTGCAATCCCTCTACTTCTGAGACTGTTGGAGGATGAGAATGATGATGTTAGAGAGAAGACATCTGTTGTTGTTACAAAATTGAGTTATGATTGTGTTGACAGACTAGAATTAACAAAGGCTTGGGCTGTCCCCATACTTTTGTTATTGTTTCAAAATGAATCAGAAGAGCTCAAAGACAATGTTGTTGAAGATTTGATCAATTTATTAGAGGACCCATCGTTGAGAGATATTATTTCAATATCATTTGTTGTTCTTGCATTTTGAGATATACAATAGAGACTTATGAGGATACAACAATCAAATGATCATACTGCTAACTCTCTAAGGTATATGGGGCTAGAGTAATTTACATTGTAAACCTGTCTGGTTCATAAACAATTCTGGATGATATGAATATTTATCTTTATTCATGTTTGACGACCAATCAAGCTTGTGTACAGTGAGATACATAACTAATTGGTTATTCTCTCATTCTCGAATATAATAGGAAAACATAACCAATCCCTTCAAAAGGAATTGTGTGATATTTTATTATTCACCTAGTTTCACTAGATTCTATTTAGCACCTCTCTAAATTTTTTTCTCCTTTTAAACTAAAACCATGACCAAGTCACCAAAATGATCTACAAGGGAAAAGAATTATCTTTTAGTTTGTAAAATACAACTAAAGGTAAGCTTCCATGAATTGCAAACAAGGATATGCACAACAAAAAAAATAGCAATGAAAACTGAAAGAAGATAGAAAATACTCTTTATCATTTCCTTCATAATACAAGTTCCTGAACTACCAAAAGTATCATGATCTCTTTGTTTTGGTTCATATCATTTGGGGAGAGCTATAGATGTGCATTCAGAATTATAGAGGTATTAGCATTGCATTTTCAAGGGACTGCATTCTATGATTCCTATAGTTAATTTTACATATTGTACCTATATGACTAACATTGATTTGCATACCTACAACACTACCCTAATCATAGTATGCAGTTCTCTTGACAAGTCAATATGACTAAAATCTTCAGCAACCATCATTGGTAGGCTCAAAGGAACTAAGTTATTTCCTCGAAGTTGTTTACAATGTTCTTCAAACTCAACCTAAGCATAACTAATTATGAATGTGAGGCCATTCTAGTGGGATTTTTGCAATATATTAACAATGGTATCAAGGGTATTTCTTGTAATAACCTTGATCAAAACTTGAAAATCATACTCCTATTTGTTATAATTCTCATTGTGCAACAATACACGATATGGTGGAGATGTCTTCCTTGAATTTCTTTTATTTTAGTAACAAGAAAATAGCAAGAGACTTAGAAGATGCATCGAAAGAATTGGAAATTCTAAAGACGTCATATCTATTAAATTGATAATGAAAATAGAATTCAAGTAAAATTCTAGTCACATACACTCTAATAACCATGTCCTTTGGAGTAGATATATTTATTTGACAAAATTTATACATAAGACAATACAATGAAACAAGAGTCTATTGATAAGTCATCATTCTATTACTGTAGATCAAACTCTGATTCTCAACCATGTGTAGTTTTCTCAATTGTTGGAGTCTCTATCAAACTACCACCTTTTCCCCATGGTGAGGTTGATATGATTGTAGAAAACACCCGGTTCATGCATGTCCCTTTTGACTATGATATTCTGTCACCTTGGAGACTTTCAACATTTTTGTCTTGTGGATGTTCTCCTCACATTGTCCTCTTTGTACATGTAGTAGCTTACACGTGCTTAATTTCTAATTTACCCATAAGGGAAAGTTGATTTATGTTGATATGATTGGGGATGGGGAAGAATTAATCTCGAAGATATCAAACTAGCCATCACTTCTGACCCTACTTGAGAGTACAAACTCATGTTTTACATAATGAGAGGAGAACTCTAGAATCGTGGGTCTCTTTACATTATTCCTCTTTCATTGTTTCTTGTTTCCATGACCTTTTTTTTTTCTTTCCTGTTTTCCATCGATTTTCATTTGGAGAATACTTTGTGTGTACCTAGTGATTGAAGGTCTAGATAATCATAAACTATGATTGAAATTCAACCTATGAGATGGACCAAGCTCTAGCTAGTGAGGAATAATCTCCTCAAGGTTTTGATGCATGGGAGGGCTCTGTTGGGGATATAGTTTGCATGTTGAAGGAATAAGAGCAAGAGATATTTCTCTGCCATAGTTTAAGCAAACCAACAAGGGAAATATATTCAATGATTTTTCCATTCTTGTCCTTTAGTTATAGATCCTTCGATAATGATATCAACAAGTATTTATGTTTTGGACTGATATGATGATAATCAATGAGATCTCGAATGTATAGCTATTTTTGGGTTCTTACACACTAAGTTTGTTTATGTCATTATCATGTATCTAGAAATTTGATAAGGCCTCTAACAAAATAGGAGTTGATGGACAACTACAATTTTAACCATATGCCTTAAATATTTATATCTATCATGTGCTTATTTCTTTATATGTGTCATTTTCTTTCATATTTAACCAGAAGAAAATTAGAGTTTGAGTTAAAGTGTGTAAACCTCCCCTCAGGGACTCTGTTACTAGTAAAATATATCATATTGAATTGCAGAATATATGGGTGAACCCCATATTTGAGTTTTAAAAATAACCTTTACTCCCTGTGGTGTGGCTGGGATGGTAACTATCCATTCATGGTGATAGCATAGGTCTTGTCTAGTTACAAGTTTATTGGCTCTTCTAGAGTGGACTCGGGATTTCATTACTTCCATGCATAATCATTCAGCCAAAAGTAAAACATTGGTAAAGTGTCCATAGTTTGAACATTATTTCAAGTTCACAAGAGCAGTTCATAGCCATACTATATAATCTATCAATAGATGATTCATATGTAGGAAAAATATATTATTCAATCATAAGATATGATAATTTTACTAGTGAGGATGAGTTACTAAATGGTCTCAATGGGACTACATAATATATGGAATCAAAACACTAATAGTAATGTGGCAGTGCCATGACAACTCCTTAGTACCAAAGGAAAAGAAATACTGAGAAAAATAAAGGATTCGGTAGGGAGGGGTCTATTAGAAGTGTAAACACTAACAAGGAGAGGTACTACATTTTATTGTAAATATGGATTCATTTCCTATGTTCATAATTATTTGGGATTGCTCTGATATCAATTACAATAGGTTGTCTAATTGAAACAAAAGACCTCGCTTTGGAGAATTCGTAGTGTGTGGAAGCCATCTCATGAAACTAAAAGGGCATTTTTTATTTGATCATTAATACTAGGTGGCCTTCCTCTAGGCATGAAACTTACATAGCTTGGGGATACCACAACATAATTTCCCTCTAGATGGTCAGTCTAAGATTCTAAAAGACTCGAGCACACTTTTTGGTTTTTCCCTCCTCCCAGGTATATCTGAGAATGGGTTTAGTTATTTTATGGCTAGCTTTACTAGCATCCATCTAAGGGAAGATAAGCTTATTATGTGAGGAACTTCCATTGGCAGTAGAATTGTAGGCATCATGGCATCTTTGGGGAGTGGAAATACTCTTTTATTTGTAGGAAAATGAATGATGTGTTATTTAACGTCATACAACATGGTAAAAATTTATGTTGGTTTTCCAATGCCCTAATTCATGTGAGTTTGTCTATACAAATATGTTTACGAGCCTAGAAAATGGACCTTAGGAAGCTTCTTGAGTTCCTTGAGGGCATCATATGTACTATGAGCAAGAATCCTCCTAGAGCTTCTCCTACATGTTCAACCCAATTGTGATAACCTTAGCGTTTAGAAGGTTAACAACAATTATTGACACAACCATAACTGTTAACCATAACTGGTGCCCAAAACCATAATTGTTAACAACAAATGTTGACACAACCTCAACTCCACCATCAGGTCAAGTTTATCTAACATTTTACTAATGTTTCATCATGTGTGCCAAAAATTGTCTTTTGATATGTTTAAACTCTTGGAAAGCAACAACAATTGCAATTATGGTTGCATTTAAAACTTTGAATGAATCAATGCTTATGTTCTTATGATAAAATAATTCCATAATTAAGTAAATGTATTTTGTGACGGCAATAGAATATCATGAAATTTATGTAAGGTACCTTGAGCAAGATGATTTCTTAAAGAATGCAAATCTTTGTCATGAATGAAAAAGTGAATTTAAGATACTTTCGATTAAAAATATTATTCTATCATGATAAAATCAATTGTCAGTGAAGAAATTTGTTGAGGTGATTAAAGTAAAACTGATCAGTGATAGGAAATAATTTTTCTTGGAAGTGATATTTGAAATTTATCGTTGTTGGTTTCTGAGTTATGTTATTTCAAATTTAAAGTATTTTTAAAATTATTCTTAATCAACAAAGAAATATAAGACCTGCAAAGTACCTAAGGTTCTTGAATTTCTCAAATGTGTAACCGTATTGCCATATCTATTGATTTGAATTCATTTCTTCCACCAACTATATTTTCCATAGTATATTGATATAAAGAAAGTTTAATTGAATTTTTTCCCCATGGGTGGAGTTTTTTTCCTAACAGAATGATTTTCTATACAGATTGTGAGTAGAATTAACATGGCTATTGCAACATATGTCTCTCGCTTTGAAGGATTGACAATGACACCTCTAGATCCAATTCTAGTTGTTTTAGAATTCTTTAAAGCAAATAAGTGTTTTGAAGCTTAATCTTGGTGTTGGATCTTACAGAACAAAAGAATATTCAACCCTTTGTCATGCAATTGAGTAAGGAGCACTTTCACTTAAGAGAGTATGTAGGTTGTAGGTTTTCTTGGAGATCCTCTTAGAAATAGTTGTGAATGTTAGCTCCAAACATGATAATATATCCTTAAGCAGGTCTCTAAACTTCTTGCATCAAGACGGGAGGCCACAAAAGATCTAATGTGCCACATCATGTCCAAAGTGTTCTACCATTAGGTAAGTGTCTCTTGTTCTTAGAATCATTTAGCAAAACATTTGAGGGAGGGATGCCTTCCAGACCCTTTCCTTTGTCCTCATGTCATGCCTCCTCGTCCAGCCTAGCAATGTCATGTAGGATTCTTGAGTGATTGTAGTTGAAGGATGAATGTGGGTGTCTCAAGCCCACTTTGAAATAAGGAGGATTTCCTTTCCCAAAGGCTAACTTCTCAATGGATTCATCAATATCTTTTCCACTGTTTGAGCCAGGGGGAACCCTTCTTTCTCTAGGGTAATCTAAAGTCTAGCAACATGCAAATCTCTTGCCAACTTCTTCATCACTTTAGCTCTAGCCTCTTCTAGATAAGGATTGGGGTGTACCTGTCCATGGATGTGGGAGGGTGAGTCAAAATCTCAGCAGAGGATAAGCTCAAACTCACAACCAACATTAGCTAAGAAATTTCAACTACCCAACAGAGATAAGCAAAGCAAAAAACAAAAAAATATTGAAACAACAAGGGGGTGGTATGTTGTCTTAAATGTTGAAAAATAAAACTTGTTCATGATGTTCTGCATAGATGAGGCCTATTGTTACATGCTATCATTTGATTGTTGTTAGGGAGGTAGGTGTGAGGAGGGTATCTTCAACCTTAAAGGATATTAACTAATAATGAGGTGGAAGCCTTGGAATTATACAAAGGTCTCCTAATCTTAAAATATAAAGGGGTCCACTCAACTACAATGTTGGGGACCCCTCAATAATTAAAACATCAATGTATCAAAAGGATTTCAGATAATTTCAGTCTATATAGGCTAGCACAAAGAATTATAGTAGAGGTTAAATTCTTTTAAAATATTTGAATTTCGCTTATGTCCCATGAAAGCAAAACAAAGTTGTGGACAAGTAGACTAACATGGGGCCTAGGTTGTTGATGGGTGTCTGATACAAATGAGGCAGTACCATCCATCTATCCCCATGAATTCATTTGAATCTTAGAGAGATCCCTCATTTAAACACACATAAAATCATGTAAAAAAATCAGGTAAACTTTGACACAATATGAAGGTAATACATCAATATCACCCCTTGCGGTTCTTTCTTGCAACCTTTTCATGGGTTATTATAAAGGCTACAATGGAGGAATCCAATGCCACTTGTGGGAATTTGGATAGAAATTGGGATGAGGACTGCATTATGCTCCCTTGATTTGGGTTTTGACCCCCTCTCCAAGTGCAAGCAGTGGGTGTGTGGGCTTGTTCAATAGGGAATTGGGATTTTATTTGACTTCTTTGTCTCTTCTTTAGACTTTGACCTTTAGCATGAGCAATGGACATAGAATGGTGGTTCGTTGTTTGTTCATATTGCGAGGATTGTGGCAATGGATCACTACCATTGCAAGAGTGTTTCTTGTGAATTTTTTGAGCATAGTAGGGTAAAATTATGAGTGAATCACATGCGAAAGATATAGTGGAGGTGCAGTGTAGTATGATGAATTCCACCATTCTTTGATGGAGTGTTATGATGCTATCCTTCCCACTAAATTTCTATTCTTGTAAGTGACATGGTAAAGCTTTGAGATTCATGGAATTGGGTTTACCTTGTGTAACATCCTCAAAATGAAAGGAAAACTTCTAGTGGGTTACATTGAGAAATGCATTACATGGAAAAAAAAATAAATGGAGGGAAGAGTATAAGAAGCATTTTTTGAAGAAAAATTGTGCTAGAGACTCTTGTGCAATGGACACAACAATCACATGTTCAAAATATGGAATTGTCAAAAAAGTTATGCATTCATTGGGATTCACTACGGGAATTATTTGGAGTTCAATGTAAATCTATGGTCTCTACAACATATGGTTGGAAGAATTGTGGCCCATTTCAACTTACCTCCAGAAATTGTGTCATATCCCCATCTTGAAGATTCAAGCCCATTTGTGGCTATATCTTTGGTCTTTTGGAGAATCATATGGGTATTCAACTTGTTCATAATTTGGTAATGGTTGAAAGTGCATATAAGGTCAGCCTTGTTGCTACAATCGGGCAGGAGAGGCACTTGGAGGGCTATTAGAAGTGAGCAAAAGGAGGAGAAATAAGAAGATGGTTGTAGTATGCATGGAATTGGTATTTTTCTTTCCATTTTTATATATGAAAGGAAATACACTTGTAAGGACACTAGACACTAGATCAGGGAAGATTGAGTATATGGTTTGAAGGACTATAATTTTGCATTTTAAACATTTGGTTAGGGCTACCACTTTTATTTTTTGTATTACAAAGATGTTTGGCTTGACTACAACATTTTATTATAAAAAATATATTTTATTCTGAAAAAATATAATTTGATTACTATTGTTATGCATGTATGTGTTCTTAGACAACTTATATGTGTCTAGTAGTATTTCATGCATTGATGAAGTAAAACATTCGTCTGAAAGAACTTATTTTCATGATTCAAAATTGATATTTTACTTGAATTTGTAGGGATTTGCAAGTGGCAGTCTTGATCAGGATGCATGATTTGTGAGGTTGTTTGTAGCTCATGGGATGGAAGTTCTTGTTCCTTAGTCCTACAACAAGAACTCAATTATATATTAAAAAAAAATAGGAGCTAGCAATGTTTTGTGCTCCTTGTTAGATGCAAAAACTAGGTATCACTTGTAAATTGGGGATTTTTAATTTTGGCATTGGGTGTTTATATTTCTCCTAGATATTTAGCAATTGTTTAAATGGATAATACAGTCGATTCAAGTTTAGTTAGTTTTAGTTTGGATATTTTTCAGGATGTAAATGAATATGAAAGTACAAAACCAAGTGGGAATTCAACATGTTCAAAATATAGTCATGGCTGAAAGTGCATATAAGGTCAACCTTGTTGTTGCAATCGGGTAAGAGAGGCACTTGGAGGGTTGTTCGAAGTGAGCCAAAGGAGAAGAAATAATCATATGCATGTAGTATACATGGAAACTAGTATTTTTCTTTTCCAGTTTTATATATGTAAGGAAATAAACTTGTAAGGCCAGTAGAGGTTAGATCGGGGAATATTGACCATATGGTTTGAAAGACTATAATTTTTCATTTTGGACATTCGGTTATGGCTACCACTTTTCTTTTTTGTATTACAAAGATGTGGGGCATGATTGCAACATTTTCTTATAGAAAATATATTTTATTGTGAAAAAATATTATTTGATTACCATTAGGATGCTTTTATGTGTTCTTATGCAACTTTGATGTGTCTATTAGTATTTTATGTAGTAATGAACTGGAAAATTATTTTGAAAGAGCTTATTTTCATGATTCAAATTTGAGATTTTACATGAATTTGTAGGGATTTGCAGGTGACAGTATTAATCAGGACACATCATCTATGAGGTTGTTTGTAGCTCGTGGGATGGAATTTTTTGTTGCCTAGTCCTACAATAAGAACTTGGGTTTCTATGTAGAATGAGTAGGAGATATCAATGTTGTGTTCCCCTCATTAGATGCAAGAACTAGGTATCACTAGTAAATTGGGGTGTTATCCTCTCAGGAATATATGGTTTTATAAAGGTCATAAAATCGGGACATACTCCTTCTTGCACGATCTACCTAAACAATTTGAGAACCCCTATACCTGAGCCATGTTGAGCACATCCAATAATTTAGGCATTTCATGAAACCAAATTTCTTTCAAGCATTTTCTCAAAAACCTTCAGTGCTTATCCATTCATAGGGGGGTATCCCTAGTGTTCATCTATACTCAGTACATAAGAGAATTTGTGGTTAGGAGTTGTCATTGATGTGCATGCAAGCAACATAGGACCCAAGAAGACTTGAGAGTTAAATTATATGAGTGAAATTCCACTTCACAAAACTACTCAACAATGATAAATGAAAGAAGAGATGGACATGTACTTTAAGTGAAAAATATCTAATTATTTGAGTAAAGACACTTATGCCATCGACGCCATTGTAACAAAAGCTATAATAATTAAACCAATAGATTTGAACTTTGTAACACATGGCAAAATCACACCCTATTTTGTATTAACCAGAAAATTGTCTGCATCATGATGGAAATTACAAAACTAGCCACATAACAATCAGTGCACAGAGTGGAGGCAACAATGAAATAAATAAGAATGTAAGAAAATGCTATTGGTTGTAGAGTGTTTCTCAGTGATCTCTCTACTATGTGTCCTCTTCATGTTTTCTTTATAGAATCCCGAAAACTCTAAACTAGGTCAACCTAACTATGCATTCTCATGCAAACAACAATCGCCAAACATAATTACATAATGTTGTTATTTGGTTGTCTACAGGCCACTACTACACTTAAATCTTAGTGCTAACACCAAAAAAAAAATATTTAAGGCCAAAATTGTGCATGGAAAGGCTGGTCACTAGCTGATACAAAAGAATTTTGCTATCGATTGTCACTAAACTGAAAAGTATGGACCTTATACATGCATATTAATGATGCCATAGTCCCTAGTTAACTATTGTTGGAAAATATGAATGTTTTATTTCCAAACAATCAAGAATTAGGAATCAAGCTATTTTTAGTTGATGACTATGTTGGAAACTGCAAGATAAGTGGTTGATATAATAGAAGATTGTCTTGCTTCCTTTGTCAACATTTTGGAAGGAAAATTGTTGTACAATGCCTACCAACTCACCAAAAGTGCTAATATAGAATTCTTCCCTATCTGTGAATCACCAAAAACATGGCTCAATGCAAAATCTTAATCAAAATTCCCTTTTGAAATAGGAAGTCGACCTAGTTATTAAAAATAACAAGGTTTGCTCTCGTGAATCCTCTACATCCCCACATTTTTCATACATGTCAACAAGGGCACTCCCCATCATAAATCCTGATCCTAATCCAGGTATGAAGTGGGCATGGACCTCCTTGCCTTGTTGTAGTGTTGCATTTTCATCACACACAGTCAAAACACTGCCCAAAGTGAACTGGTCAACATGTCTTGGTACATACTAGAAGAATTAAATTATTTTGGAGCAGAGGCACTACATCTTTTCATCTGCACAACCATGAAACCATTAGATCTGAAGAAGGAATAGAGAAAAGAGGAGAAAAGCTATAGATAGGAGAGAAAAGGAAATAAAGAGGGGAGTAAAAGGGGAAATCTTCTGCTTTCAATTTGAATTCTGGGAGATTACTTAGCAATTTGTCACCTTGCAGCATTAATGTAAGGACGTTAACTGTGGAACGAAGATGGAATGAATATGGTGGAAGGATTAGGATGCCAATGGTTTCGAGGATGCCAGATTGCCAGAGGTGGAAAAAAAATGGTATGTGATAAGTCTATTTTGTCTATTAGATAGACTACGCTGAAAGTAAGGCATGTCCTCGTTGTTTTTTAGGAAAGCTTTTAGTTTAAAATTAGTAAATGTTGAAATTTCTACTTGAGGTACTGCAACACTTAATGAAGATCCCACTCATGAGACACACTTGTGATTGAGCCCATCTTTAGCTACCATTTCCATACATTTTTTAACAAAATATAATTTTCTCATAATTCTTGAACAAAATCTATTGTTAAAATTGCAACAATGAACGTCACTTGCATAGACTTGTAATATGTCAGTGGCTTCTAGCATGATTTGTCATTATGCACAAGTCTTGTTTAGCTTTTTAAGGAATATAAGTATTGAATAACCTGAATATGTAGAAACTAATGTCCAAAAAAATGCCCGAAATTGAGGTTTGATACTTGCAGGTAGTAATCAAATGATCCATTACAGTGTGTGCATCACTGTCCAACTTTTCCATTATCAATATACGAATTAGAGTTAAGTGAACTTGTATAGTTTGTTGATTATGTTGCTTTTCTAACCAGATAAGGAATTGTAATGCCAATCCAATATTATCCTGGATCTCAAGCAATACTTGAATTACAACACATGGAATCAATTCAAATGATAGTTCCTCCAACATATCCCAACCATGTCCATTAAACAAATTACAAATAGTAGCAAGATTACCCAAATTAACTTTTTGAGTGTAAACATATTATTTTTGTTCTTCACAAATTTTAGTGTTGAGCTTCCACAAGACTGCCTCTACTGAAATATATCTCATTCTGATAGCATGATCAAGAAAATAATTGGTCCTACGATCAAAATATTTCATCCTTATGGCATGAATCCCTTTCCATCTCCCTAAACTATTTCGAATTTCAAGCCTTCTTAGTAGGAGCATTGTTGCAAGTGTTTAGGCTTTAAATATCATATAAGTTTAAAACTCATTATTTTAGCATCTCTATATAGCCAAAAGGGCCTCAGTTCATTGATGAGTTTAATGAAGTACAAGGCCTCCCCTACCAGGGTCCCATTTTCGCTTAGGTTTTCCCAACCCATATCTTATGTCAAAAAAAGGATAACGTTGGGTGCCGTATTGGGGGATTTGGTACAACTAATGCCCCCAGACATCATTAATAAAAAGGCCAACATCTAAGTAATACTATTCCCATCATTTTTTCTCTTGGTATAGTGATGTGGGTCCAATTAGCTATGGTTGGCTTGTTGTTCATGGCTTGGTTTTACATATATTTTTCTTCTCACCTAGCAGGGGACCAGTTCCATGGACAATCAATTTTGAAATTTATACTTCAAAATATAGAGGTATGTGTGGAGGCATTGCTACAACAGTTTGTCAGATATTTAATCTGATTGTTTCAGAGAGATTACTATCATTTATTGATGTGTTGGGCACACCCAAAACATTTATAGTATTCACAACTATTGTTGGGGCTGCATTACTTTTTGTCCTTGCATTTGTTCCTGAGATGAAAGGCCTAAGCTTCAAGGAGTTTGATAAATTATGACAAGGGAGATCATATAGTGGTAGTATAGGTGAGGAACTTTATTTTAACAAACCCCTTCTTGATGGTCATCATACATTCTGAAGAATCAAATCAAATGTTGAAATCTCTCATGAGAGAGGGCATTCAAATCAATTGCTGCAAATTTGCAGATGACATTTTTGAGGTATTATAGGTGAATGTACAAATTAAAAGGCATATCACCAATCATATCAGCAAGCTATGCGTGGTGGCACATCGGCATGTTTTTCATGGTGATGGTGTCATAATTTTCATTATTTTCTGATAAGATGTTATTAATTTTTTTGAAAATTCCATTGGATATGTTGGATAATGGATTCTTTTACTTACATCATTCATAAACATACCCTTTGAAAATATTTTTCATTGCTACCACTCCCCAAATATAGGAATTTTAATTTAGCACTAAATTTGTGTATGCAAAGAATATATATTCTATGCTTTCCTTGATTTGGGATATACATAATTCCACTCTATTGAAGTTACATCATTTGTAGATTAGGTTAGGAAAAAAACCAACAGGATTTTTTGGGTTACTCTCCTAACACTTGTTGTGGTCCAAACAATTTAGGTATCAATATTTTCACACTGTTGTTTTTGGGGATGATGGTCTTCCACTGGAAACATAAATATAGAATAAAGAAATGCATCAACTAACTAAATTTGGAGTTGTTACACAATGGAGGTGCTAGGAGGGTGAATAAACACTCTTACTTAATTGTTCAGATGGTTGAGTGGGCATGATGGGCGCTAATGTGGAACAATGATATTATGGACACTAAACTACAATTATCTCCCCAAGATGTAGACATGAGACCACCTTTCCCTTTCCGCTCCCATAAATATGGTTGCCCACATATGGATAAATTTTTTAGCCCACCATGCGGCACAAATGATAGTCTCCTAATTACATTGGAAGATGATAAAGTGAGTATGGTATTCTTAAAAATGCCATATTATGATGTAGTTGCTTTGCAATCTGCTTGTTTTGAAATTCAGTTGCTAATATTTTACACAATTTTGTATGTATGTTGTTTGAAATTTATACCATCATATCAATTTCATTAATTAAGGATTACTTGTTGTTGTTAAATAGATGACTGTGCAAGAACTACCTCCAAATTTGATTGTGAAGAATTTGCTAGACAAAATAAATTATGGCAGTTCACTTGTTACATCTTATAGATTTCCAATAAAATAGGAGTTGACGCCATGATTGAATCACAAAATCGTTAGTGATCCTTGTCAAAAGATGAAAATGGGTGATTTATTTGAGTTGCCTCTGTCAATACCACATACATTTTTTATTGAATACATGAAAGAAAGGAGTCAAATGTTTTGGTAAGGTAGATGAACGTTCGGATGAAACAAGTCAAATGCTAGGAAAGAATTCATAAGTTGTATCTATGACATCACTTATGTGGCAACTGGCGAAATTTTTTTGGAGTGAATTAGAAGGAATGGTGACCAAAATATTTACCTTAATGAATGTCAGTCAACAACAAGGCTCAATGTCATTACACCAATATGCTTGTTATGAGCTCAACACGTCACTTATGGAAATTTAAAGTGGGTGGGAAGGATAACAATCATTTCTCACAACCATCAGAGATAAACCCAATTGACAAGTATATGTGTGGAGCTTATAATTAATATCATGAAGACCACAATTTTTTTGTATTAAAATCATCCTACTCTTTGAATAGTTTAAAGCACGTTATTTTAACAAGGCTTGGAGATAGGTATGGATAACCAGGAAAGGAAGGTTTTGGATTGTTTGGGCTATTTTGATTCTCATATTTATATGTCACTTCCTTCGAGAAATTTATATATTCAAGTATGAACTCAATTCAAATCAAACTAAAATAGAGAAGCCCAATTATGAATATGTTTCTCTCTCCACTACCTTCCAATGATGTTAATTTTTCTGAATTATACTTGAATTTCACTCGTAATAACCTTGATTTATATATTGATTTTAACACTAAAGTGACATCGCAGTAAACATACGAATATATCACTAAGTATGACTTAAATATGGTTAAAATAATCTCAGTTTTATCCCATGCATGTGGTAGAGTAATTTCTAACTTGTGAAGTTTTATTAGAGACACTATTTGTTTGTTTATTTTGGTTAAAAAAAAGTATTCTCTCGGTTTTATGTGACTTTCAATTTATCATTTGTAACATGTTGATAAATGGAAAAGAATAATGTATCACATTTATTTTGCAAAAATTGATGTTGAATGAAAGGATATAGAGTTTAACCAAGCTATAGTTTGTGTTGGTAAAGGTAGATTAACATCTTAAAAAGTTGCCTACGAATACAACATATATAGAGTTTGAACACGAGTAATATATGGATTTTTATTTTACAAATATGTTCTTTTTTCTACCCAAGATATCATAACAAGAAAAATATTGATATTGTAGGAACTGTTTGAGGACCTCATCAAGGTCAATTTTTTTGATGTCCTACTTGATTAATGCCTTCTCATGACAGGAAGGCTTTAAATATGAGTTAATATGTTCCTAAAACAAATTAGATACAAAGTTTATGTATATAAAATATATAAAAAAAAAAATCAATGCCTTCGTTTGATTGTTACTTGACACTGGTGTGGGCAGGCTACAGGAAATGGGATTGGAAAAAGGGTGGCGAGACAATGCAGAGCATCTCTTCCATATAATTCATTTGTTGTTGGAGATCCTTTAGGAATCTGAGCCATCACCTTTAGAAATATTTCTAGTAGGGATTCCTATGGTTTTTAATTTTGTGATTCTTTCACCTCATGGTTATTGTGAGCAAGAAAATGTTTTAGGAATTCTAGGCAAGATACTAGTGGACAGGTAAACAAATTTCTTATAATTGCAATGTTCATTCCATGATATCATCTCTTTATTTTTTGATTGTATTTTGAATGTTTATTTTGATTTTGTTTTGTATTTTAACAATGAAATTGAAAATACTTAGTATCATGTCGATTTAAAAATCATCCAAAGCTTGAAGATGAGTTTAGTATTACACGTTATTAATTGAAATCGTTATAGTTGTTTTGTGTTAAAATATTTTCATGACTATTAAATTTTTTTAATTTCATGTTGTTGTGAATAAAACAACAGGGGTTAAACATCACAACTTAGATTATTTGTTTTAACAAGTTATCTACAACCTGAGTTTTTTAACATGTAACTTAGTTGGCATGATTGTGCCTAAGCTTTCTCTGAACTTTGAATATAACTAAGTTACTAAGGTATTATTTTCTATGCTAATGTTTTATTTGCTTTGTTTATACAAGTCATATGGCCACATAATGACCACTATCCCCAATTGAAGAAAGGTTGTTCGAGTTTCTTGCTTTTATGGTGGCAGATGACATTGAAATTGTTTATGTTAAGGTATATGTTGTATAAATCATGTATAGTCTACTTTAGTTTATATTTAAGTATTCATCGTCTTTCATGTCATATACTCTGAATTGTATCGTCTTTCATTTCTAGGAGAGGAATTCAATACCGATGGTAAGATGCGAGAATTGAAGAAACAGGAGAACAATAGCACTAGAGAAACAAATGCAAAATGAGAGAGAAAGGAACCAGTCTAGTGATACCCTTAGAGCCAATATCTTTCATAAGACACACACATAGAGATTGGTTGTCAAGTATTCAGAGTTGGTGAATTCACTTGTAATGCCTTGACAACACAATGATAATGATTTGAAATGATGAAATAATATTTCGTGTGTAAATTATAGTCCAACCAATATTAGTTGAAAACTCATATAGTAATACTTGACATTTTATGTAATAAAATTTATATAGTTGAAATTACTTTTATTTGCACTTGATATTATTGAGTCTTGTAATTTACATATGTAACTTTGTGTTATCATATTAGATGAACATGCACATTGTATGAAATTTGTTTTAATTTAGTCGCAAAATCATACTAACTAATTTATGTTGATTAATAATGACACATAAAATCAATGTAAAACTACTAAATTAGTAGTTTATATTGATTAATGATGAACACAAATAAAATGAATATATGACTCAATTAGTCGTTTATAATGGTTTTGAATGAAAGTAAATGAAATGAATAGAAACTACTAAATCAGTTGTTTATATAATGAATATGAAACTGCCAAAAAATATAAATGACTACTGGAAATGAAAAAATTGTGATTACAAATAATGATTAAATTTTGCATATATATGACTATTAGTAGCTAATTTACAGTGTCTTATAACACGACTAAAATTTAGTCATATTTCTTTAGTCATCAATTGGTTTCAAAGGGTGACTAAAATTTTCATATATGTGACTATTAATAGTTAATTTACAGTATCTTATAACACGACCAACCTTTTGGTCATATTTCTTTGGTCATTAATTGGATTTCTCGGGTAATCATATAGTAATATATTTTCTCATATATTTGGTAATTAAATGTGACATTAAATTAATAAATCAGTGACTAAATCAATGACAAAATTTATGACTAATATACTACTCGATGATTAAATTGAAACAAACAATTAATGACTAAGCTAAAAGCGACTAAAAATTGGTCATGTTATAACATACTGTAAATTAGCTACTATTGGTCACCCGCTAAAAAATGGTTGTTTATATGCAAATTTTAGTAATTTTTTTAGTAACTAATTAGCCATTTTGTACTATTATCATATTAAGATATCACTCCATTATGGGTAGTGGTTTAGGCTCTTGGCCTGAAAATTTGGCTTAAATCTCGGGGTCTTTGGCACAAAACTAGCAATTTTGGTTGGTCACTGGCAGGCAAGCCTATGAGAGTGAATTTAGCTTGTTGGTCGCTCCCTTTCCCATAGCATGATAGAGACTATGGCCTAAGAGGTCCAGAAAAACAGTGAGACCCAGGGACAGGCTATCTGGGTGGTTGAAATGTCTCTTGAAAGTTATGTTGATGACGTTGGATGATTGTGTTTGATTTTTCTGTCAATTCTACTTCTTTAAAGTCACATAGGAGGTCAACTCTGATCATAATAGCCTCTCATATCATGTTTACCTGGTTGGCGTGGTTACTTGGGTGGATGTGGGAGGAGATTGTTACAGAGTGAAATCATAGCACGGTTCAACCCTCGGACTGGATGGGAAGTGTGTGTTGGTCATGAATGCATGTCAGTTGCATGTGTGTCTCTTACACTTGCATTCCATGTGGTTGTAGCATTATCTTACTGATTGATTATGGTTGAAGTAAGGTTGTTATGGAGCATTTGATGTTGATCTTGTGGATTACATTGTCATGAATATATGGGTGGTTGCCTACTTACATCCTTTTATGTTAGGTTACATTCCTGAATATTTTGATTACATGTATCAGTCTTGTAGGTTGATTACAAGAATTGATCGCTTATGTTCGACTACATGCATTTATGCATATGTGTAGTTGACTAGGCACTACTTATGCATGTTGTTGGTTACATGTGGAAATGCGTGCAATGGAGTAATGGTTGTTTTCATGCATGAGATCATAGAATGCATTGTTGATATGGCCTTGCATAGACGACTGGACCCCAACTAGAGTGATGTTTATATGTTGATACATTTATTTGTGAATGTATATATGTTGTTATTCTTATGTTATATATGTATCACACTAATTTGGTGACCTTGCAGACAAGGTATCCTCCTCGAGCTATGCTAAGGTATGTTGATTTATTGTGATTTGGTTTATCTAACATCTTATACACTACAGGAAAGAGATCAAATGGCTAGCAAGATGGTTGAATACAAAGGCGCTCCCTATGAATCCAAAGAGCAATATGGTTATGGGAACTCTTCCGATCTGGCAGTTACACTGAGAAGTTTGAAGGAAGAGATAAGGAGTTGTAAGCCAGATAATGACTGGATCATACAAGCACAAGAGAAGAAAGGAGAGGTTAATCCAATAATTCTTCAGAGTTTTTCAGACTTGCAGCAATAAGGGTTGCTTTGAATCAGCCATGGACATGAGGATAGAACTAATGGGGCATATAGAAGTAGGTCTCCTAGTAGATAGAGGATGGATAGATCTGACATTGTGAGAGATGGCAGGTTGTTGAACACTCTGGATAGGAGGGGTGATGAATACATGTACTATTTTAGTTCTGGTTCTGATAGAAATCATGATCGTCATTGCTATCATCCTTACAGGAGGAATGATAGGGTATACTTATCGGATGAATTCAAGAAAGAAAAAAAACCTACTTTAATGGAGACATCAAGAATCCAGAAGATGCAGAGGCTTGGATACTTGGGATGAACAAATTCTTTGAGTTACATAATTACACGAATAACATAAAGGCCATAGTAGCGATCTTCAGCTTGAAAGTTAAAGCAGACATTTGGTGGGAAGATGTTAAGTGGGTTCGAGACATTAGGGCAAATTTCTTGAGTTGGCAAGAGTTCAAGAGGATATTCAGGAAGAAGTACTTCTCAGAAAGGTACTATGATAGTAAGGTTAAATAGTTCTATGAGCTAAATATGGGATCAGTGACAGATGAAGAGTACACGACCAAGTTTCTGGAGCTATTAAGGTACGCACCATGTCTTATAAATGAGAAGGTTAAAGTTCAAAGATTTGTCAGTTTTTTTCCATTATCATTTAGAGATTAGATTGAGTATGATGAGCCTTGGTCACTGTGTTAGAAATAATATTGAGAGGTGGGGGGTGAATCAATATTATCAAATCAATATAACTTTTTCATTTCCATATTCATATTCATATACGCTACTTCAGTTAAGGAAAACCGCATGTATACGCAACTGTGTGTAATGCAACAAGCGTATATCAAGTAAACTTATAATTCAGTTAGTTGCTTCTTAATGAGTGCATCAGAACATTATTAACCATATGAACAGTAAACAGGAGTAGTAAAGCAGAAAAAATCATCACACATAAGAAACATACATGAACACCAATATGTAAGGTGGAAACCTAATGTGGGTGAAAACCACCTAGTGCAATTCGTCTCTATTTTCTTTTAATTAGAAACTTCTTTTTACAATGATTCTGTACTGGTGCAGTCTTATACCAGTATGCAGGCTGCTACTTGTAGAAGGCTACAACCTTCTCTCATTCTCCAGCTTCTCTTGGAAGGGAGCTAGAACCCCCTTAGCTCTAGTACTAGCTCAAGTACTAGTATGTAGGTGCTGACCTACAGAAGGCTACAACCTTCTCTTTTCTTCTAGGGACCATGTTTCATAAGTTTTCAAACTAGATCCATGAATAACATCAATCAAACATCAAGTATATCTGCATCAACCAATATCCTTTGTACCAACCAATACTGAATCAACCAATCACTTCTTAGAATGATGTAACCAGAAAACAGTAACAGTAACCAGACACCAATTCTGAACCCAGAACACTGCAGTAATAAATAGAAGTAGCTAAAACATATTTCATGAGACGTACGCTACTTCAATATGCAGAACCTGCGTGCATACGCTGATTTATTAAGGCCGACCTATGTATATGCTGTTTTGAATTAATGAACCAGCGTGTATACACACCTCTGCTGTGTCGAACCTGCGTACAGATCTATAAAAGATAATTTACCCTTTTCACTTATTCAGACATCAATTATACCCAGATTATCAGATTTATAGATCAAGTCATGCGCCAAATATAACAGATCAAAATCA
>APFE030457319.1:308007-321329 GCA_000404065.3 Pinus taeda | reverse complement strand
GGGGGGGGGTGAATCAGTATTATCAAATCAATATAACTTTTTCATTTCCATATTCAGATTCATATATGCTACTTCAGTTAAGAAAAACCGCGTGTATACGCAATTGTGTGTAATGCAACAAGCGTATATCCAATAAACTTATAATTCAGTTAGTTGTTTCTTAATGAGTGCATCAGAACATTGTTAACCATATGAGTAGTAAATAGGAGTAGTAAAGCAGAACAAATCATCACACATAAGCAACATACATGAACACCAAGATGTAAGGTGGAAACCCAATGTGGGTGAAAACCACCCACTGCAATTCATCTCTATCTTCTTTTAATTAGAAACTTCTTTTTACAATGATTTTGTACTGGTGTAGTCTTATACCAGTATGTAGGCTGCTACCTGTAGAAGGCTACAACCTTCTCTCATTCTCCAGCTTCTCCTGGAAGGGAGCTAGAACCCCCTTAGCTCTAGTACTAACTCAGGTACTAGTATGTAGGTGCTGACTTAGTGAAGGCTACAACCTTCTCTTTTCTTCGAGGGGCCACGTTTCATAAATTTTCAGACTAGATCCATGAATAACATCAATCAAACATCAAGTATATCTGTATCAACCAATCTTCTTTGTACCAACCAATACTGAATCAACCAATCACTTCTCAGAATGCTGTAACCAAAAAACAGTAACAGTAACCAGACACCAATTCTGAACCCAGAACACTGCAGTAATAAATATAAGTAGCTAAAACATATTTCATGAGACGTACGCTACTTCAATATGCAGAACCTGTGTGCAGCATACGCTTCTGTATTAAGGCAAACTTGTGTATACGCTTTTTTCACTTGCTGAACCGGCGTGTATACGCGCCTCTGATGTGCCAAACCTGTGTACAGATCTATAAAAGATAATTTATCCTTTTCACTTATTTAGACATCATTTATACCCAAATTATCAGATTTATAGATGTAATCATGCACCAATTATAACATATCAAAAAAATCACACAATTATACTACTATTCAAGCCTTAAGATCTCAACCCATCAATAGAACTTATCCATCTTTTAGCACTCAGGTTCCTCCTTGGTTCAGATCAAGCAATGCACCATAACTCAATTCTAGATCTTGCTCTTCATCAGATATTAAATACTTCCGTGAATTACTTTGCCTCAAGATCTCCTTCCCCTTTTATAGTCTTAGGCCTTACTCAATACCATGGTCCAAAACCATTTAGAACCAATACTAGGGAACCAATACCTGGGTTCAACACTTCAGATGCAATACCAAGGTCGAAAACCATAGGTTCAAATATAACGGACTAAATACCATGGACCAGAAATAAGTTTTCCCACATGTATGTGATTTTCTTTGCATGAAAGTGTGTGCATATGTATATGTGCCTTTTGATCTCCTAACCCGCGTGTATACGTGACTTTGTTAAGAGGAACCTACGTATATCTCTTTCTCTTTCATTATGAGAGCCTGAAATAAGATCTTCCATCTGAGTGAGTTGCCATCAAGTACAACACCTGAGTCATAGCATCAAACCTTTTTCATAATGCCAACACACTGGAGGATGTTATTTGGAAACTGAATAATTTCTATGAACAATGAAAGCGTAAGAATGAATCTTAGCATAGATGGAAAGTAAAGGACAAAGGTAAAGGTAAATGGTAGCCTAAGAGGACAAGGCCTTCACATGTAGATGAGAAAGAGAATGTGTCACCGCAAAAGAAGCTTAATGCAACTAGATAGGGACATGGGTCACATTAGTAGTAGAGCATAGAGGTGAGGGCACTGGTCAGCTGGAGTGTTGGACATGTGGTAAGGAACACCTTAAAAGAAATTGTCCACAAAATCAGGGTGGTAGGCCTTATATATACAAGGCACAGGAGGTGTAGACCATTGGGTATGTTGGTCAAAGTGTTCCACATATCTATGCAGAAGTGGATAATAGGCAGGAAAAATACGAGGTGTCTATCATTGATTTGGAAGGTAAGCTCTGTGATCAAGTTATTTCTATTTTGATTGACCCTGGATCTAATTATAACTATGTTAGTCCTGACTTGTTGGATAAGTGTGGTTAGAGTCTATAATTGTATGTAGAGTCTTGGTTATTGCAGTTGGCTATAGGTACGAAGAAACAAATTCATCATTGGGTAAGAGTTGGTGCATTTGATTTGAATGTTATGCTTATGGCATCACATCTAAATGTGTTACCATTGGGATTATACAATATGTTTTTGATCATGGATTTGTTGTATATTCATAGAACCAAGGTAAATTTCTATGACAAAGCCATTGAGTGCGTTGATGAAAATGTGGAACTAAGAATCTTGCAAGGTAAGAAGAAAGCCACATCAATTGGGATGGTGACAACTATGCAAGGTTTAAAGCATAGTCATATGAAAAGGTGTTTGTTATTTGTAATACACATTTCTAGTGATAAGGGTAGGGAGGTTGAGGATGTAGATGTGTTAAACATGTATCCAGTTTTGCATCAGTTTCCAAACATATTTCCTAAAGACATTACTGATTTGCCACCTCATAGGGAGGTAGACTTATCTACTGAGTTCGTGTCAGGGGCTTCAACATCAAAAGCACCTTATAGGATGAGCAGACCTGAGTTGGTTGAGTTAAAGCTACAGTTGAAGGAAATGTTGGACAAAGGATACATTAGGCCAAGTGTATCACCTTGGGGTGCATCGGTCTTGTTTATGAAGAAGAAAGATGCTACTCTCAGATTATGCATCAATTACAAGCAGTTGAACAAAGCGACTATCAAGAGATGGCGCCCTTTGCGAAGGGTTGATGACTTGTTTGATCAGTTGAAGGGAGAAGCGGTGTTCTTGAAGATTAACTTGAGATCCAAAAACCATCAAGTACGCATCAAAGAAGAGGACATTTACAACACTATGTTCAGGACTAGGTATGGGAATTATGAGTTTTTTGTTGTTCCATTTGGCTTAACTAATGCTCCAACTACATTCATGTTCTTGATGAATAGTGTGTTCTGTCCATATTTGGATAAGTTTCTAATTGTGTTCATTGATGATATACTGATATATTCTAAAAATGAAGAAGAGCATGGCAAGCATTTAGCAGCAGTGTTGAGGTTATTGAGGGAGCATTAGTTGTATGCTAAGCTCAAAAAGTGTAGTTATTTCAGAGTGAGGTACATTAATTGGGGCATGTTGTCTCCAAGGAGGGAATTACAATGGGTCCAGATAAGATAAGAGCCACCATGGAATGGGTAGCTCCTATGAGTGTGGATGAGGTGAGATATTTCATGGGTTTGGTAGGACATTATAGGAGGTTCATTAAGAACTTCTCACAGATTTCTTATCCCATCACATCATTGAAAAGGAAAGGTAAGAATTCCAAATGGATAGAGGAGTGTGAGGCTAGCTTTGAGCAGCTTAAGAAATTGTAGACACATGCAGTAGTGCTATAGACTACAGATCCCGAAAATAAGTTTGTGGTATGTACAAACGCTTGCAAGAGAGGACTTGGTGGAGTTCTTATGTAGAATGGATAGGTAGTATGTTATGAGTCCCTGTAACTAAACAAGAATGAGCAGAACTACCCAACGCATGATCTTTAGTTAGCAATGATCATAAATGCATTGAATATGTGGAGACACTATATTCTTGGTAGAAGGTTTGTATTGATGAGTGATCATATTTGGTTGAGGTATTTGTTTGACCAACTGAATATGAATGCTAGGCAGGCTAGATGGTTTCCCATGATCAACAAGTTTTATTTCGAGATTAGGTACATCAAAGGTAAAGAGAACAGGGTGGAAGATGCTCTAAGGAGACGGGTACAAGTACATCACTTGGTAGTTACGAACTCCTATATGACAGACTTATAGGATAGGATCCTACAGGCACATCAACAATATGTTAGTTATATGGATATTATGAACAGGTTGTAGCAGGGTATTGGTACAGGTACAGGTACAGGTGTGTTAGAATATTAAATATTACGGAGAAATGGAACACATAAAATATTGCAGAAATATAAACACAGAAAACACACAAAACAAGAGAGACACATATATATGTGGTTCACCCAGTTTGGGCTACGTCCACCCCGAACAGCCAGTCCTTCCTTCTATTATCCAGCAAAATGAAGAAGACACAAACCTAACAACAAATCCGCTGTAATATCCTCTATCTTCTCTCATAGTCTCACCTCTAATGTTTCTCGCTCACCACAGAATACACATCTATCTCTACAGCCTCAAATACAATGCCCTCATACAAAGAGAGGGGTTGCCTTCTAGGGCAAAAAAACCCTAAAACTAAACATAAGTTCTAACCATCAGATCATCTGCCTAATGAACAACCCAGATTGACTAGAAATTACTATACTTTTACAAGGCAATTTTACAGTTGTTTTTAGCTTCGGGGGCACTGCCCCCAAAACCCCCCGCCAGGGGGGGGCTCCCAAAGGTCACAGCCGCCCCCTCTGGACCCCCACTGCAGCGAATATTTTATGGGTGGCATTGCCGCCCCCATTTTGAACTGGGGTCCAATGTGGCGGTACTTTTGAATATAGAAGATAATCAGGCTCCACACGCAACAAGGTGGAGGTGTAGGTGCATAGGGTATGGATTATTGTCTTACAATTGATGGATTGGTCAAGTTCTGAGACAAGATGTATGTATCGGATAACAGTGAGCTCAAGAAGGTGATCTTGAGGGAGTTTCATGAAAAACCTTATTAAGGTCACCCAGGTTATCAAAACACACTAATGTGGAGCTATAAAAAGGGTCTCTTTCACCTCTAGTTACCTCACATTAATATGTCAACCTAGGGACGTTTTGCTATTTCAAAGGGTGTCTCAGTATGAGGCTATCATTTGGCAGAGTAATGCTAGTAGCACAATGCTTGAACATACAAAAGTAAATGGATGCTTGTTTACAGCTTAACTACTTCAAAAGATTAAATCACACGTTCAAAACACTAAGAAATTTATCAGTCAAGGGTTCGGCAGCAATAACCCATCCCTTTGGAAACTGATGGAAAAGGAAATCAGAGGACAGATCAGGGGTCTGGGAGCCGGACAGCAAATGGATATGCTCACTATAACCTGAGATCGTTCATCACACTAATAACAAGAAATGGAATGGCAGATAATAAATGGAACGGCAAAGAAATCGAACATCAATGAAATGGAACAACAATTCAGAAATAGAACAGCAGTCAAGAAATAGAACAGCAACTAAGTCTAACAAGCCGTACCATCTTACTTTATCAAATCAATTGCATTAACCAAACGTCAATCCTTTACACAAATGGAACAACATTGATTACTGATACATTATGGAATAACACTAAAAACCATATATACACAACATACTCAAATAGTGATCTGATTCAGTTATCACCTCAGTTAGGAAGAATACGATTGCATTTCAAGATAGAATAGCAGTATTCAAGAATCCAACAATCACAAAGAACAGAAC
Organism: Pinus taeda; assembly: GCA_000404065.3. Taxonomy (NCBI): domain Eukaryota; kingdom Viridiplantae; phylum Streptophyta; class Pinopsida; order Pinales; family Pinaceae; genus Pinus; species Pinus taeda. The sequence goes on along the minus strand of APFE030457319.1, from coordinate 315,868 downwards.
TTACAAGATGAATTCTGTAATGTCAAGGAACAAGGACACAACACAAAAGCTCTGTAATGGAACAGCAACAGTATTCTGTAAGAACTAACAGTATTATATCAACACCTAAAAGAACCGTAATATGATGCAGCGTCAATACAATAATTTTGCCTTCATAAACCTTAATGGATTAAACACAACAGAGCATGTGATGTAAACTTTATAAAACAAATCAGATTACCAGATCACGTCGATAAGCAAACCACGCAAAAACCACGCGTAATGGTACAAGAGCAAGTGTCCTCTAGGGCCGGGCCCTTAGCCTCCAGGGGTACACCACTTAAAGTTATTCCAGACTCAAATATGAAATAGTAACCAAGTTTGTATTAATGCATCAAGTAAAATTACAGTAGAGCAGTTCTTAACAAGATACAATGATTAACGTTTTGATCTTTTTAAAATAAATTACATAAGGCATAATAACATCCCCCCTTAGCTAACAGTGTTGCACATTATATAAGGGTGACGATGGAGATATCTAAATGCAGAAATAGATAAAACAACAATCCCTCAGGATCAAGAATCCTGAGGGATTCGCAGAACTGTTAACCCTCAGTCATTTCTTCTCTTTTCTGCGTCGAGCTAATATCTCTGCTTCCTTTCTCGGGCTGATCCGTTTTGATCTAGTTTGCATGCGGTCTCTCGTCGAAGGGACAGCAGTTAACCCGTCTTTGTCTTTTCCTTTAGAATGACAACTTTTCGTTTTTTCTCCTTCCTCCATAAGGGAACGACAATTGTTAGCATTATCGTCTTGCATATTAATCTCACATGTTTTATTACAATTCTTTATCCTTTTCTAAGTTCATCATACAAAAAGGCTTGTAAGTTCTAATGAAAAGATACTGAAATAACCATCAAAACATACCTTCTTTAGCACTCCACACACCCCCCTGCTTACCATTTTTCATGTCCTCATGAAAACATTGTAGTTGACATGTAAGGCAGTGAGTGAGTAGGCTAGAGATGGAATCTCATGTGAAAGGCTATAGTCATGATGTGTAACTAGGTAGTTAAAGAAATGGCCTGTTTGACCCTTGGGCATCTCATACAGGGCTTGGTATCCAGGTGCAGGATGTCAAATAATTGGACTCTGGAACCTATATCCTAACCAAGATGGCCCTGCCCTCAAAACAAGTTCGCCATAGAGGGTTAAGCGGTTGGCACCTAGTTTAAAATTCTCATACTTAAATGGTTCTCTGAGCTCGATATTCGGATTAGATATTCGATATCGGAATTTAGTTGCATCAATGGCAGGGTCTTTGATAGAGGAAACGTATTCTAATCCCTGCCGAATGATTGCCTCATACATGGATCGTCTTTCTTCAATCACTCCTGGAGTCTTCATGAGGTTTCTATGTTTCCTCCATAACTATAATGGATCCCTAAGCTCAACTCTTATCCATAAATCTAATCCGTTTTCTTGTCTTTGGAAAGCATTATAGGCTTTGAGCCATTTAATTTGATTAACTGTAAATGAAATAAATGCCTATAATTGAATGTCCCCAACAAAAGGGCCAGGGTTCAGCTCGGTCTCCTATTCTAGTACGAGGTTATGTAAATAAAATTCACACAGTAGTCTCTGAACTTTTACCCCGTAGTGCTTACAGTAGTGCATGGAATCATTTATGGTGTTAATTTGTATGGGAGCACCTGTTTTAACAACCTTTATTTTCAATTGAAAATATCTTTCCATTAAAAACAAGGCATATTTCTTAGCAGGGGCTCTACATGCTAAGACGTCATTGTATAAAGAAAACAAGGTATCCATCTGTTCGATAACTACATCTAATCTACGAGTTACCTTCGCAACTTTCTCTTGTTCCTTTCGCCACCCTTCAAAGGCCAAGCTTCTAGATAGATTGACGTTCCTTAGCTACTGTTGTAGCTCTTCATATTTTTCTCGGGGACCATTTGCTCTCTAAGCTTTTCTACTTCTTGTTGAACTTGCTTCAAACCCTTTTGTAGGGTTACTGTTTTTGGATCCCTTTTCCATGAAGCAGTGGAGGCCAGGAGCTTTACCTGAATTTTCCTATTGCACTACTTTGAGTTCATAACCCTTATTACTCCCGAAAGTGGTGCCTCCGTCTAAATTTCCTTATCACGGGTCAACATTTCATCCATTTCTATTTTAACACAGTCCATTGTTGTTCTTTTTCAATTGGAATAGCAGTCTATTTCTCAGCATCATTTGGAATAGCAGCTTGGCTTTCAACGAGGTTTTGAATAGCAGGATGGATTCTGGTCCTTCGCCCCTTGCCCTTAAGGGGTTTTGCTGGAGTGGCCACATTTTTCCTTCTCGAAGTCCCTTTTACCCTTTGCCTTGCCTTTAGAATCCTAATCTGCTGGTGGAGCTGGACTATTATGTTCAATAATCTCTGTTGTTCCTTTCACAATTCCCTTATTTCCGCCATTTCCTCATAAGGAAAAACAAGTTGTTCACTGCGGCCTGGACTGTGGCTAGTTTCCTGATTTTCTTCCTGGGGTGTTTCTTCACTGTTCTGCTCTGGCTATTCCGGCGCAAGAACCTTAATTGGTTTTGTTATTTCTTGGGCGACTTCTTTTTCTGCCCTTATTTCCTATAGACTTTCTTCTGGTGCCTTCTGGTTAGGAACAGATTGTTACTGTTCAACATCTCCTGTCATCTTTTCCTCGTGAACAGGCATATTTTCTTCTTCTGCCTCCTTTGCATGTGACTCTTCGGGTGCATTTTTCTCCTGGTGCTTCTCTCAGGCATAGAGGTCTAATGGACTGGAAGGTTGGCCATATTCGCCCATATTGGACAAAACTTTGACCAATTCATCTTCTCCCAATGGGTCCTGCAATGGGCTGCCCTCCTGCTGTTCAATTTCCTCCTCCTGCTCGGATTGCTCAGCTTCTTCCTCTTTTTCTTCTTCTTCTTCTTCTATAGGTTGCTCTGCCTCTTCTTCTTCTTCTTCTTCTGCAGATTGCTCTGCCTCCTCTTCTTTTTCTTCTGTAGATTTCTCTACCTCTTCTTCCTCCATTTCTGTCTCATTGTCTTCCTTTCCTGGCCGTGGGGGTTTCTTATCTCGTATTTCTACCGGCTGGCTGGTACTTTCTTGGGGATTCTTCAGCCCCCCTCGTAGCCGTGCTAGCCGGACCAATTCCCTACACTTTTTTGGTTGCTCGGGTGTGTTGGTGGCCTGTTTACGCTTTGCCGATTTCTTACATTTTTCTGGACGTTCGGGTGTGTTGGTAACATGTTTCAATTTTTCTGGACGTTCGGGTGTGCTGGTGACATGTTTCTATTTTGGGGATGGTGTGGCCAATCCCCCATTTATAATGGAAATTAGCTCTTCCCAGTTGCTCTGCTGCTGGGTGAGGCTATGGTTGACTATCAACCAAATCAACCCATGATGACTAACAACTGACTCTATATGCTGTGCGTTTTTCATGCTCCGTGCAACGTCATGAAGTAATGAATTCAACAATGCAGGTAAATTTACAAAGATTTTTTGTTTTAGTATAGCTAAGAGTTTAAGATGTTGTCGTCTTACCACGTCTTTTCTGCCCTCACAGGTGATGTAGCTTTGGATGGTCTTCACTAGTTCTGCCCACGACTCTCCCAGTGCTGCTGGCAGAACCCCCTTTCCTCGAATTGTCAGGCTCTGCCCTTCGTCTTGGAAGATTTCTATAATCTTCTGCAATCTCTCCTTTTTTAACGTCCATACTGGTCCAGTGGTTGGCAATCCTGAGACTTCTGCAATTATGTCGTCGGTGACTGCTATGCGTCTCCCCCTCACTGTGGAGTGGTCCTCTTGCAAGTTCTGCAAGAATTCAATTGCCACTATCTTGTTAGACTCCTGCAAGCGGTTAAGATAGGTCAGCCACCCTGCTCTTGCCAGGATTTCCCGGGCAGCAGCAAAGACGGTTAACACTTGCAGTTCTCTCCGAATTTTCCTCCCATGTTTTCACTGTAAACTCTCAAAGGAACAGCAGTTGTTCGTGCTGTTGAAACACAGAGAAGCTGACAGACACAAGACTCGTTCAAACTCTGATGCTGCAGAGTATACAGTGGAAATGGCTTTAAACAACAAGTCATGCAGAAAAAACAAAAAATAAATAGAAATAGTATATCGTTGAGCCGTGTTATACCCCAGTACACATCTTCCCGAATAGTGAGATGACACGTAATCCAGGGAATGATGAGGTTAACCTCCCCCCCACAATGTGATAGGCTGTCCCAGCCGTCAAATAAAGGAGCAGCGTCCGCTCTGCAACAAAGTCTTTAAGAAACAACGTATGGCAATATGCCATGTTTACAAAAGCAGCATATTACTAAAATTGAGGTGTATAGGTGCGTTGCTTAATATGTAAGAGACTGCGGTGATATGATGCAAGGTTGGGGATAAGACATTTGCCGTAAATAGAGAGTCTCATGTAGTCATTGTCAATTGTTCTGTCATGATTGGTAATAATATATATTCATGCATTATATGGTTGGGGAAATAACATATAATTGATTACCACGACATAAGAAACATAAGGGTGCTAATAACTTACCTATTGGTGTAAATAATGCGACTTCAATACCATTAACAGTGCTCTGTTGCCGACAGGTGTCCATAACCTTGGCAGAATTGTTTATTTCACCCATGGAACCATGATCCTTTTTGTATGCTTAGGGAACGTTGTGTAATGTCAAAATGTAGGCCATTATGCTGGCTTGGTGACCAGTTAGCCATAATGCCATTCACAAGGAAGGAGCGAAGAGTGGACAAGCTGGTGCATGATGAGACCTCCTGTTCCAAGGGTTGTTTATTTGATATACCTTTTGGACCATATCCTTGGTGTGGTGGCCATAGTGGAAATGCCACTTCACTTTCGTCCTCATGATCATGGTAGGCCATCTCTTAATGAGACTCCCTATCCTGCATTTGACAACTTATAAGTCATGTTTGCCCTCTTTTTTTCTTTTTCATAAAGTGCCTTCCCTATTTATACACAAATGGTGGTTCAACACTCCTTAAGAGTAAGAAAGGTGGAAGAAGTCTTAACATCCCAATAGGAAGATATAAACCCTTTGCTCTTATTCCTAAATAATAATCAAAGAGGATTAAAAGGGACCAACATGATATAGATAACCAATCAGAGCAGAATTAGTAGAATAATGACAGCAAAAGATGATGAATAAGCATGTCCTTCCTTCTGTCCTCTTACCAATTCAGAGCAATTTCTTATAAAGATAGTGATTTATGATTGATTGATTTCAGTATGTTGTGATTTTGTTTCCATTACATAAGTGCATAGTTGTATTCCAAAAGACTTAAAAGAATATGAACAATAAGCATCCTCAATTTAGAACAGCAAAATGAGCAAGTTGTTTCACAGGGAGAGAAAAAGCATACAAGTGGTGTTCCTTTTTAGAAAAGGAACAACAAAAGTCCACAAATGTTGTTCCTTTGAAAAAGGAACAGCAGCATACACAGGAACCGTTCCTTTGGAAAAGGAACAGTAGATTACACAAGTGTCGTTCCTTTGAAAAAGGAATAGCAAATCATACCAATGTCGTTCCCTTGGAAAAGGAACAATAGATATCAAAAATATTGTTCATTTGGAAAAGGAACAGCAAAATACACAAAAATGTTGTTCCTTTAGAAAATGAACAACAACAATCAAAAATGTTGTTCCTTTGGAAAAGGAACAACAAAACCAGCAAATGTCGTTCCTTTGAAAAAGGAACAACAGAAATGAAAAACGTTGTTCCTTTGGAAAATGAACAACAAAACAGGCAAATGTCGTTCCTTTGGAAAAGGAACAGCCAAGATAAAAAATGTTGTTCCTTTTCCAAAGGAACAACAAAAACATACAAATGTCGTTCCTTTGGAAAAGGAACAACAAAAATCGAAAATGTTGTTCCTTTGGAAAAGGAACAACAAAACATACAGAAATGTCGTTCCTTTGGAAAAGGAACAATAGAAATCGAAAATGTTGTTCCTTTGGAAAAGGAATAGCAAAACACACAAAAATGTCGTTCCTTTGGAAAATGAACGACATAAATCAAAAATGTTGTTCATTTGGAAAAAGGAACAGCAAAACCACACAAATGTCGTTCCTTTGGAAAAGGAACAAAATAATCAAAAATGTTGTTCCTTTGGAAAAGGAACAACATAAATCAAAAAAATGATGTTCTTTTGGAAAAGGAACAACAGAAATCGAAAATGATGTTCCTTTAGAAAAGGAACAACAAAAATACACAGATGTCGTTCCTTTGGAAAAGGAATGGTAGAAATAAAAAATGTTGTTACTTTGGAAAAAAGAGCAGCAAAAACACACAGATGTCGTTCTTTTGAAAAAGGAATAACAAAAATCAAAAGTGTTATTCCTTTGGAAAAGGAACAACAGAAATCAGAAAAATGTTGTTCTTTTGGAAAAGGAACAACAGAAATCGAAAATGTTGTTCCTTTGGAAAAGGAACAACAAAAATCATAACAACAAAACGTTGTTTCAAAGATATGTACAAAAATAATTCAAGAAAAGAAATTATGTACAGACTGTAAGTAGAAGTAAATTCCTTAATGAATTATAGGTGATGAAAGCTTCTCTTCCTCCCCCAAAATCTCCATATCTGAATCTTGGTGTAGCTGCTGGCAAAAGGACTCCTGAGTGAGTGGTTTGTGATAGAGACGAACTCGGCGACCATTTGCCTTGAAGGCATATCCAGAACCATCAATAGTGATTAGAGTAAGGGTACCATTGTCATGTACCTTTTGGATTTCATATGGTCCCAACCAACGAGTCTGGAGTTTCCCAGGGAAGTCCTGAAACCTGGAGTCGTACAAAAGAGCCCAGTGTCCTTCGTAGAAGACTTTATTTTTAATGAGAGCATCATGCCATTTATCTCTCTGCTACTGGATAAGAGCAGTGTTTTGAAGTGTAGAGAGCCTAATTTTGTCCAGCTCATTGATCTACTTTAGTCGATTAATCTGTGCCTCAGTTAAGTCTAAGCCAACTTCCTGTGTTTTTCGTAATGTTTGGATTTAAAATTCTATGGGGAAAATGGGTTGTTTTCCAAACACTAGTTGATAAGGTGAGTAACCAGTGGTACTTCTCCATGTTGTTCTGTAAGCCCACAGTGCTTCAGGTAGTCTAGCAGCCCAAGCATGTTTATGTGATGCAATAGTTTTCGTTAGAATTGTTTCTATTATTTTATTGTTGCTTTCTACCTGCCCATTTGCCTGTGGGTGGTATGGAGTAGTGATTTTGTGATGGACATGATAGTTGTTGAGTGTTGCAGCTATTCTATTTCCAGCAAACTGTGGTCCACCATCTGTGATTATCTCTCTTGGAAGGCCATAATGTACAAATAGATGGAACATGAACTGTATGACAAAGTCCTCTATAGCTCTTCACAATGCCTCTGCTTCAACCCACTTGGTGACATACTCTGTTACCACCAAAATATATGTTTTCTGGTTTGATGATGGGTTGATTGGTCCAATGAAATCAAGATCCCATCGCTCGAATGGTTTGATGACTAGCTATGGTTTCAGAGGCATTTCATTAGACTGACTAGGGTGTCCTGCTCTCTGGCAACTGTCACAGGCTTGGACAAATTTCTTTGCATCTTTAAAAATCGTGGGCCAGTAATACCCTATTTGTAGCACTTTATGTCAAGTTCTACGATCGGCGAAATTTCCACCGCATGGTCCGTCATGGCAGGCTTTCAAAATGTCAAAGATTTCATCCTCTCGAACGCATCTCCTGATATGCATGTCTGCCCCTGTGTAAACAAATAGCCCCCATTCCAAGAAAATCTAGTACTTCGCTGAACAATCTGTTTTTTTCTCATTAGGGGTTAAAT
>APFE030457319.1:264816-307897 GCA_000404065.3 Pinus taeda | reverse complement strand
ATTAGGGGTTAAATGCTTTGGTAGTTTACCTACTGCTAGGTAATTGGCAACATCAGCATACCAAGGTGCTTGAACAGCCACAGCAAATAGATGCTCATCTGGAAATTGATCTTCAACTGCTGCCACAACAACTAGCTTTGGCATTCTTGAGAGAAAATGAGCTACAGGATTTTCTTTTCCAGGTCGATCCTTGATTGTAATATCAAATTCCTGCAATAAAATCAGCGATCTAGTTATTTTTCCATTTCTGATAGACTTTTTTTCTAAATATTTTATGGCAGAATGATCTGTGTACAAGATAATAGGATATCCAGTAATGTAATGTCTAAACTTATTGACAGCATGTATTACAGCTAGAAATTATTTTTCAGTAACAATGTAGTTTAATTCAGCAAGGGATAAATTTTTGCTAATGTAATAAATTGCATATGGTTTTCTATCCTCTTCCTGCCCAAGGACTGCTCCAATGGTTGTATCTGAGGCATCAGATGATATCTAGAATGGAAAATCCCAATTTGGTCCTTGAAGGACTGGCACTGTAGATACGAGCTTCTTCAGATCCTTGAAAGCACGTTCACATTTTTCTGTCCAAAGAAAATCAACGTTACGAGTTAGTGCATACAAAGGTGCAGCAATACATGAATAATGTTCTATAAACCTCCTGTAATAACCATAAAATCCAAGAAAACTACGTACCTCTATTTGAGTGGTGGGAGTAGGAATAAGAAAAAGTATTTGGATTTTGGCTGGGTCTACCTGAACTCCAGCTGCTAAAATATAGTGTCCTAGGATAAGTCCTTCGATCATCAACATGTAACATTTTTCATGGCTTAAACAAAGCCTGGTAGCAATGCAGCGTTGTAGGACTTTTCCTAGTGTATCCAGTGCTGGATCGAAATCATCTCCGTATGGTGTAAAGTCATCCATATATACTTCAAGTCCTTCATTTATTAAGTTTGCAAAAATGCTAAGGATAGCTCTTTGGAATGTGGCAGGAGCATTGCATAAGCCAAAAGGTAAAACTCGGTAAGCAAATGTTCCCTAAGGACAAGTAAAAGTAGTTTTGTCTTGGTCTTCAGGGGCAATCTGTATTTGATTGTACCCACTGAAGCCATCGAGGAAAGAAAAGAATTTCTTTCCTGCCAAAGTGTCTAATATTTGGTCGATGAATGGGAGAGGGAAGTAGTCTTTTTGTGTTGCTTTATTTAGCTCCCTGTAGTCCACGCAGATTCTCCATTTCCCATTCTTTTTTGGTACCACCACAAGCGGGGAGACCCATTTACTATCAGAGATAGGGTAGATAAAATTGACATCTAAATGTTTTTGAAGTTCAGCTTTTACCACATCTTTTAGACGAGGATTTAGTCTCCTCTGAGGCTGTCGAATGGGTCTCGCATCTTTTTCTATGTAAATGTGGTGTGTACATAAACTGGGGTCAATTCCTTTCATATCAAGGTAGTCCCATACAAATGCTTCCTTATATTTCCTTAGCACATGGATGAGCTTCATTTCTTGTTCGGATGTGAGGCTGGCATTAATGTTTAAGGTTTTTCCCAATTCAATTTCCACAATTTTACTATTTGCAACTGAGGTGACAGGGATTGTATGATCATGTGTATCTTTCAGAGGATCTTCTTGTAATTCATTATCAAATGCTAGTTTTATCATATGACATTGTGTGTGAGATGTGAGTTCAGTTTGACTATTGAACTTATTAATGGCATCGTCTTCTGTTTGGTCTTTGAAATCAAGTGCCTCTTGTATAGTTAATGGAGATCTAATGTTATCAGTAAGGTATGATACAGGGTGCCTATTAGTTTTGACTATTGTGACACTTGGCTGCACTGGGGGATATAGAACTAAGTTATTGATATTTGTTCCCCTAGTTATGATCATATTTCCTTGCCGACAACCAATATAGGCATCGGCAGTGGTGAGCCAAGGTCAACCCAAAATCAATGGATGTCCATCAAGTCGGGTTTTGGGATTTATTATCAGAAAATCAGTTCGATATTCCAAGGAGTCAACAGATACCATGATATCATGTAGTATGCCCTCTGGCCTAACCACAGATCGGTCAGCCAATTCTAAGAAGGTAGAGGTGGGTTCTACAGATGTAATGCCTAGCTTTGGGTAAGTAGTGGTTGTTAAGATATTGATTGCAGCTCCAAGATCAACTAAGGCACTGGACAGGGTCTGACCATAAATTTGGACAGTTACTATTGGGTTTCCTGGGTCTTCGTATTTAATGGGTGTTTCTTTTGCTGATAATAAGTCAGATAGAGTGACGACTACTTGGACTCTTGGATTATTTGTTATATTCCTCCTTGGTTCTTTATGGACAATTCTTTGATAGTTTTTGCCTATATCGGAATGTCTTGAATGGTTTGGAGGAATGGAATTTTTATGTACAAATTTTGTAATTCTCCCAGAATGTCAAAATTAGGATGCTGTATAGGTCGAGGTATGACTAATCATTCTAGGAACATGGGAGAGCATGTGGTTGCTTGGTTATGAGTTTGTTGTTTATTCACATCCTCTTCTTGTGACAGATGTTCTCTGGGTAACTGATCTTCAACCTGAACTGTCTTATCTCCCTCGGTTTCAATAATACGCCCATATCTTAACTGAAGATCATTACACTCCCTCAGATCGGCTCCTACTTCTGGTGTTTATATGATTTGGAGATATTGGACCGGTCTGTTATTTGGATTGGGGTTGGGTTGGGCTGGGAGTTGCGGTCTCAGATTAGACTGGGGATTTTGTTGTAAGGCTGGCAGTGTAGGTTGAGGGAGAGGAATGGTTCCTACTAGTTGATGCATTGGTCTCTGCTAGTTTGTCTTCCAAGCTGAGCTTTGTGAAGTAGGGGGAGTCCATTGTGGTGGGTATGGGTTGTTTTGCCAGTATGGTGGGGTATAAGGAAGATTTGGCCAACCAGATTGGCTTGCATGATTCAGCCACGAGTCTGAGGAAGGAAATGACTGTGGTGACCAGTTTGGAAATGGGGTTTGGAATTGAATTTAACACATATTATACTATTGAGCATTATATTGCAGAGACTGAAAAGAAGAATTTGGGTCTGGAAACATACCAGATTGTCGTGGCTGCCACTGATGGCACTGATTGAGAAAATATACCGATTCTGGCTCTTCTTCTGCTTCCTTATATACTACTTTCAGTCCAGGAAGTGAGGGACAACTTTCCGTAAGGTGATCTTTCATACAGATGGCGCATGTTTGGACTGTATCCAGTGGACACTCCTTATGGCTATGCTTCTTCCTACATCTGGGACAAAAGATTTCCAAATTCCATTCTGCCTCAATTTGCTTCTGCTTGGCCTGCAAAATATCAAGTTGTGTAGTTAGTGTCCCTAGTATATCAGTTTTAAAATTTTCCAACAGATTTCCAATTTCGACATGTGTTACTCCTTCTGACGAGATTTTATTATCTCTTACAAACCGATCATGTTCTGCCGGTTTTACTCTTGTGCTGCCTCTCGAGCTCCTGATACATAAATCAATAATGTTAGGAAAACTTTCTTGATAAATATCTCCTTTTCCCGTGATGTTTAATGTTTCGATCCATTGTTCCTTCATGCCCCTTATTAATGCTGTTTTCAACACATTATCAGGTAAAGGTAGTGACGCATAGGGATATCTTTGTAGATAATACTGGAAACGTTCCACATACTCCTCTAATGTTTCGTTTGGTCTAGCTATCATCTGGAATATTTCATCCTTCAAATCTCTAGACCTGCAATAGTCCTGATATTTTTTTAGAAAAGATTCTTTCATTTGCTCCCAGTTATTTATAACCCCGCCACCTAATCCCATAAACCATCTTAAAGTAGGCCCTTTTAGTGTAGAGGGAAACAGTTTTAGTTTCTGGGGGTCGGTGGTGTAATCATATCCCCTACACGATACATCAAATTCAAATAAAAATGCATCTCGGTCCTTTGATGTAAGACCATGGAATGTAGGGATATGTTGAAGAGGGATTGCTTTCATAGGCGCATTTGTTGCAGAATCCACTATGGGGTCTTGTAATGTAGAGGTTTGGGTGTTTGGCTAGTTTTGAGCCATTGGGTCGAATATATGCCAATAACCTTCTAGAATATCTAGGAGGGTATTCCTAGGTTGAGAGGGAATGGATTTAACAGGAATAGTTTTAATAGCACTTCCTCTATCTGGGATTATTGTCTGAGGAGATTGAGTTTCTCCAAAGATGATTTTTGCAGCACTTCCTTTGTTTGGGCTGTTCAATGGTTGAGTTGTCTCAAGAGGAGATCTCGGTTCCTCAATTTCCCCTGTATCTCCTCCTCCTTCACAAAGATTACTGAAATTCCCTTCCTGCAATAGTTCTGGAGTAGAATTTTCAATTTCTTGAAAGTCCTGCTCTTCAGTTTGACTATGCACCTCAGCAAAGGCTACAGATGGTGAACCTGTGGCCTAAAGGGAACTAGTAGGATGTTTAGAAATAACCTTCCTGGGTCCTACTGAGGGTTGAGATTTGGGTTTCTTGTAGATTTCATCTATGAAGGTTGATCGGCGAAGGGTCACCGACCCTTTTGCATTTTCTAGCTTGGGTAAAGGTTTGAAATGTTTTTCTGGCTTTTTCTGCTTATTCATGCACTCAAATTAACTACTAAATCCTACTTAAACAACCAGCAGGAAATTTGCAGGAAAGCGGGCAGAGGAGCAGGGCTTTTACATGCTCCACACATAGGTTCTTACCTTCCATTTTCAAAACCCAATTCTTCCCTAGTAGGTCCTTACACTACTCTGAGAAAAAGGACAAATGGATACACTCTTTCCCCGACAACCACGCCAAAATGTGGAGCTATAAAAATGGTCTCTTTCACCTCTAGTTACCTCACATTAATATGTCAATCCGAGAATGTTTTGCTATTTCAAAGAGTGTCTCAGTCTGAGGCTATCATTTGCCAGAGTAATGCTAGTATCATAGTGTTTGAAAACACAAGAGTAAATGGATTCTTATCTACAGCTTAACTACTTCAAAAGATTAAATCACACATTCAGAACACTAAGCAGTTTATCAGTCAAGGGTTCAGTAGCAATAACCCATCCCTTTGGAAACTGATGGAAAAGGAAATTAGAGAACATATCAGGGGTCTAGGAGCTGGATAGTAGATGCTAATGCTCACTACAGCCTGAGATCATTCTTCACACCAATAACAAGAAATGGAATGGCAGATAAGAAATGGAACGACAAAGAAATTCGAACAGCAATGAAATTGAACAGGAAACCTGAAATGGAATAGCAAACCTAAAATGGAACAACAAGTTTGAAATGGAACAAGAATTCGGAAATAGAACAACAGTTAAGAAATACAACAGCAACTATGTCTAACAAGTTGTAACATCTTAGTCTATCGAATCAATTGCATTAATCATAATCTACAGGAATCAAACAACAATCCTTCACTCCTAAGGATGTATTGAATCATACACACAAATGGAACAACACTGATTACTGATACATTATGGAACAACACTGAAAACCTTATATACACACAACATACTCAAATAGTAATATGATTTAGTTATCACCTCGGTTAGAAAGAATACGATTACATTTCAAGATAGAACAACAGTATTCAAGAATCCAACAATCACAAAGAACAAAACTTTCAAGATGAATTTTGTAATGTTAAGGAACAAGTGCACAACACAAAAGTTCTATAATGGAACAACAACAGTATTCTGTAGAAACTAACCGTATTCTATCAACACCTAAAAGAACAGTAATATGATGCAGTGTCAATATAATAGTTTTGTCTTTAGAAACCTTAATGAATTAAACACAACAGAGCATGTGATGTAAACTTTATAAAACACATCAGATTACCAAATCACGTCAATAAGCAAACCATGCAAAAACCGCGCATAATGGTACAAGAGAAAGTGTCGTCCAGGGTCGGGCCCTTGGCCTCCAGGCGTACACCGCTTGAAGTTATTCCAAACTCAAAGATGAAATAGTAACCAAGTTTGTATTAATGCATCAAGTAAAATTACAGTAGAGCAGTTCTCGACAAGACACGATGATCAAAGTTTTGCTATTAAAAGAAATTACATAAAGGCATAATAACATATAACGCCCTCCTTAGCTAACAGTGCTGCCCCTTATATAAGGGTGACGACGGAGATATCTAAGTGCATAAATAGATAAAACAGTGATCCCTCAGGATCAAGGATCCTGAGGGATTCGCCAAACCATTAGCCCTCAGTCATTTCTTCTCTTTTCTGTGCCGAGCTAATATCTCTGCTTCCTTTCCCGGGCTGATCCACTTTGATCTTGTTTGCATGCAGTCTCCCGTCGAAGGGACAATAGTTAACCCTTCTTTGTCTTTTCCTTTAGAATGGAAACTTCTCGTTTTTTCTCTTTCCTGCATAAGGAAATGACAGTTGTCAGCGTTCTCGTCTTGCACATTAATCTCACATGTTTTATTACAATTATTTATCATTTTCTAAGTTCATGATTCAAAAAGGCTTGTAAGTTTTAATGAAAAGATACTGAAATAACCATCAAAACATACCTTCTTTAGTACTCCACAGTGTGGTGGGGTGCCAAACCGCTACCTCTTTTTTTAATATTTTTTCATTTTATAAAAAACAAATGAGCCAAAAAAATTCAACCCTTTTTTCAGCTTTACTGGTAAAATAAAAGAGGTGCCAAATTCACCCATTCTAGCCACTGGAATCTATGCGCTATAAAATGCCAAATCGTTTCCTCCTTAGTGCTGCCATTGGGCCTAGTTTGACCAAAACTTTAAACGGTCATAACTTTCACATATGAACTTGGATTGATGCATTGTTTGAATTGTTGGAAATATTATATCGATATATTCGATCTGGACCTAGTTCCACTTCAATCTAGTGACACTGAATTTTGTGTTTTTCGAAAGCCACTTTTGAATTTTTAGCATTTTTTTCAAACACATACATGGCAGAGGCAATATGAAAGATAAATATTAGATTACTTTTCTTATTCACAATGATACATATTTATAATATATAGGAGTGACCCTTGGTTTCATATTCCAAGTGGTCCCTTGGATTCCCTTTGCTTGTTCACCTTCCACAACAACCCTTAGATGATTAGGTGTCCAACATCCACCCCCTTAATGTGAAGCATTATGTTTGAGTCCAAGAAGAGAGTTGTAATAAAAAATGTGGAAAAACATGCATGGAAGCACTATGTTGAATGTTCTTTCTGAAATGTTGGTATAAGGGAGGTGTTTTAAGGATGACCACCAACACTGTAATTCTTAGTGCGGTTCTTGGAACTCTTCCAAGTATGGCATGAAGCTCAGGCCTTCTGCTAGAGGAAGCACTCTTGATGTTTTGAAGAGTAAACCTTCAACCATGAAAGAGAGGTCTCACCCAGCATAAAAGGTATAACCTCAACCTAAAAAGGGTGGTCTCAACCTCTGATGGTTTAAGGATTACCACCAACTCTGGAATGCTTAATGCAATTGCTGGAACTCTTCCAAAATTTGAAAGAAGTTGAAGTCTTATTCTAGAGGAAGTGTCCCTAATTCTTTGAATAGGAATCACCAACTGAAAGACATGCTTAGGGGCATCTTCCTTTCTAGCTACAACTTTGAATATGGTATGGCAGGTTGTGGCTCAGGCTCTTTTGATGTGGCTTTGAGGCTTGTAGATGACCATCACTTACCCTCTGTAAGATACAAGGTGAAATGCTGGAGAAAACTCAACTGTAAGATTGTTCAATAATCTAGAACAAGTTCTGACATATGATTGAAATATCTTATTTGTTGTTGATGCCCATTGCCAAGAAGCGATCCATCGAAGTTGAATCTTTGTTCTTGTAGGAGGCTTGTTTTTGAAGCATCTGTTTGAAGAACGACTAATTTTATGACAATGCTTACATGGATGAAAATCAAAACAGTGATCTTTCAGATGGCCAAATTAGTCACAGTGTTTCCATTTCACAATTTGTTGTTGTTGCTGTGGAAGAGGAGCAGAATATGGAACAACTAAGGTGAACGGTCATGGAGGAATCTAGCACTCTAAAGTTGGATGGGCTTTGAATATTCTAGAATATGAAAGGACACGTGCTTCTCATATCCAAGACCAGTTCTGTGCTTGTTATGGACAAGCTCTTCCCAAGGTTTGATGATTGGCTTGGGAAGTGCAGACTGAATTTCTTCTTTTGCATTCAAATTTGTTGTTTTATTAGACATTGAATCTGAATCTTCCTCAACCTTAGTGATTTTTATAGTTTGCTGGTTTTTGATTGGTGTTTGTTTTAACCTTGAACAGAGAATTCTTTTTAGCAGAAAACAATTTAGAATGACAAATCTGTTAAAGCTCATCTCACTGGAATTGAGATTCTAGTTGCAAAAAATCAATATTTTCCCGTGCCTTATGTAAGGAGGTTCAAATGTCAACAAGAGAAGATTTGTTGGTTCTTACTATATAATGATCAGAGGAATGTATCAGAGTTTTTAAGAACTCTAATACTTCACCAATTGTGTCTACCTTATCCATTGTCAAAATTACACTTAAAACTGATTGCAACTATAGACCCATATAATTCAGCTCATCTTCAATGCACAAAAGAAGACATATGGAGATCTCAATCAACATACAACATATTCGATGCTGAAATTAGGCACAAAATTCGACACAAAGAGTAATAATGCAACTATCATAAATACTCACATATTAACCAACAATAGAGGCATATGAATGGACCAGGGCACATTTGATGAGGTTTTAATCAATGCACAAAGAAGGAGATGAACCAAGCACTACAATCAATAGGTTTTGTAATGCACCTCTAGGAGTTCGACCCCAACACATTTATAACTTCAATGTTGCTCTGACTCATGGTTGCTAATATGCTAAAGTAGTCATTATTCAACTCAAACTCTCCCATGGTTGATGATGTATTACAATCTTTGGATAAGGTTGTGCAAATGAATGAGGGAGGCCACAAAACACTAACAACTCAAACAATACTAATCAGGTTAAGAATGAAGGGTTTGAAACAGAATATCAATGAATAGTCACAACAGCCCCACCTCAATGGTCAAGAGTTGCTTCAAAGGGACACCTGCCCTATTTCATCCTCGGCCACGCTGTATCAAAAATGCATTGGAAGGAAATTGGGAATCAAAGTTTCTTTATAGCTGATAATGAAGATTTCTGAAGACAATTTTGAGTTCCTCATGACAGGATCATATCATTCCCATGGAATTTGCCTCTCCCAACCATTCAATCTCTCTCATATTAGGGGGAATTAGTTTCCTATACACAAACAGATTGGTTTTCCCTCCACATCCAAAGCACTTAACAATATGCTGCAAAATCCACTGGGTGACAATGTTCATCCAGGAATGAGTCAGTGCCAAGCCGTCGAAGAGTAGAAGTTCCCAGGTTTGTTTTGCAGATCCTATGTGATGTTTGGATATGGAATATTATGTGATGGTAAGCTTATTAGTGAACTAGATTTCACCTCTTTTGTGTGCCTAGGAACTGGTAGGATTCGATCTTAAATTCCCTGAAGGAGGCAACGAATGGTGCCTTACTCCAGGCAATCTTTTTCAACCCCTTGTCACCCAGTTATCAACTTCCTAGATAATAGAGAAGATCCACATGCTTTGATTCTTGGAAAATGGAATTCCTCTTGCTTCGTCATTCATGTAAGCCCAAATGGCATATCATCCACAACAAACTCAATATGGTAATATTTCTAGAGGATGGAATATCTCTGAATGAAGGGTGATTTGATAAGGGCAATGTGTATGCACAGAAAGCAATCTTTGTGCTCTTCGGCCCAAATTTGTTCTCCACTCTAACGACATACAAAACCAGAGTCGCCTAATTAATTCCAACCTTCCCAACCTTTTTCAGAAGAAACACAATTGGTTTATCTCGCAATTCTGTAGAGGATTATCTGGATGTGAGGTTCTGTGCCTTCATCCCCAATTAATCTAACAAAACTTGCACAATTCTTGACATAGTCGAAATTTAATCTCAGTGACAGAGCTCATATGACAAGCTGGGTATTCAAAGTGTGGTATTCGATACACTCTTCCCTCTTCGTGATAATGCTTCTCACCTACATAGGTTCCTTTGATGCCATGTTAAACACATACATGGTGGAGGCAATATGAAAGATAACCTTTATACTACTTTTCTTATTCACATTGATACATATTTATAATACATAGGAGCGACGCTTAGACAATTAGGTGTCCAAAATTTTTTGGAGTCACCTGGATCATTCCTCCCCACTGAGGAGATTTTGGTCCTCCCAAAGCATGAAAACGTCCAACAATTTGCATGTGTCCTTGTCAAGTGACACTTTCAACATCTACATTCCATGCAAAATTGTGTTACATTCCTTGCAAATTACATACAAAACCAAACATGACTCAAACAACCCCACACTTTCTAAGAGTAAATAACACACACTCTTTGTTCAAGTTTATGTCATAATAGAAACCAATACCCCAACTATCAAAAAAAGGCCAAAACATCATTATTTCTTTAATAAGTGATCAAAAACACATCATCAATTTTACAATTATACCACAATGCATGATTTACAAAATGTGGCCATGAAAAGCTATTGTATCTAGTAAAAGCATCTCTTGCTCAACAAAGTTGAATGGATCATCTCCTTGTGGCAGATTCACTTATTAAACATCTTCACCAAATGGTTCATTCATAGGTGCTTTCTAGGCATGGAGTATCTGACATGTGGCTCTCGGGTGTCCAATGTCGTTGCAATGACTACAATGATTCTTTCTCGTCCAAAACTTCTGGATCGTCATGGAACACTTACTCATGGTGTGCCTCTTATAAGTGCCCATAGAATCCCCACTATCACTAGAATGTGATGAGGTGCTCTCATCATCTATCATTGGTCGGTCACTGGCTTCCTTGGAGCATTCACCAACCTATTTTCCAACATATCTAAGTCCTGCATAGTGAGGAAATTCCTCTACTTTGATAGGATTCACAATGCCTTGGAAATTAATGTCAAGGCCCTTTCCTTAATACCATGTTTTCTTCAACAATTTTTCTCCAATTCCTTTAGTATGTTTCTCAAAAGTAGGGAAATCGTCATCATAAATAGTACATAAAATTGAAGAATGACTTTTTACCTCATGCTTGTTACGCTACAACTTTTCCAAGGTCTTCTCCTTGGCTTGTAACTATTGCTGCAACCTTCATTTCTCCTTCTATTCTTCTTGTAAGAGACTCATTAGTTCAACATTCTTCACATTTTTTTTAATTTGGATGACAGGTTTTATTTTCCTATGTTTAATGGAGAATCTAATTCATAAAAGCTAGATAACTAGATCACAATGATTGAAGTGTATTGTCACATACAACGAATAAGAGAGGATGAAACGAAGATTCAACTAACATCCCTTCAATTGAGTGGCATTTCTCTCATCTAGTGGGAAGGAAAATTGGATAAATGTGGTAAGAATAGTTGTAAACTTATTTCATCTTAGTCTGAGTTTGTCTCTGCTATAAGAGGTCAATTTTACCCATTGGGTTATATATAGAAAGACATAATGGAATGACAAAATTTTAAACAAATTAAAGATCAAACTATTCATAATTTTACAAAGGATTTTAGGAAAGAAGCATTAGCATTGAATGTTCCACTAGACACTTCTAATATGTTGATGAAATATATCATCTATTTGCATAGTGATCTACATCATTCATTGTTATTATTTTAACCTAAATATCTTGTTGAATCTAGTGCGAAGCTTGTACATCTCAAAAGTAGGGGTGGCATGAGAAAGAAGATCGCCAAATGAAGACAACAAAGACCAAGAGAAAGGAAGTAAATCCCTCTTGCACTCATTATGAGAAATAAGGACATGATGAGGAGAATTGCTGGAAATTGCATCTAGAATTGAGGCCAAAAAGCAATGGAAACAAAGGGAAGCATAAGACAGTTACAACTTTACAACAAGACCAATAATCTGAATCAGAGGATGATGAGAAGATCACCACTGCAGGATTTTCAAGTGTTAGACCAATTGACTTTGGATTGTAATTAAGTGATGAAATGAAGATTACAACTCTTGGGATTGTAGAATATGGACCTACCGACTTGGGTTTTGATTTAGGCGATGAGACAAATATTTCAGCAGATGTTGTGCCAAAAATGAAGAGGGAACCAAATGTTGCATGGCTCCAAGAACTCGAAGAAATCAACCAAGGAATTTAGGGAGAGAATGTTGAACTAGGGATACTGCTACAAGAAGGATAGAAGGATAAAAAAGAGATAGCAACATCAATTACAAGCCAAGGAGGAGGCCTTTGCAAAGTTACAACATAATAGTCTTAAGGTAAAAAAGTGATTCTTCAATTTCATGTACTTTTTAAGATGATGATTTCCCTAGTTTTAAGAAACATACTACAGGAACTGGATCAAAATTGTTGAATAAAATGGTGTATCAAGGAAAGTGCCTCGAAATTAATGGCTAAGGTATTATGAATCCCATCAAAGTGGAGGAATTTCCTCACTATGCAGGACTTTGATATGTCACAAGAGAGTTTGGGAATGCTCCAAGACAGCCTGTGACAACCAATGATAGATGATGAGAGCACCTCATCACATTCTAGTGATAGTGAGGATTCCTTAGGAATGTATCAGAGGCACACCAAGAGTAAGCATTACAAGATGATCCAAAATGTTTGGAGGAGAAAGAATCATTGTAATCATTGCAATGAGGTTGGACACCAAAGAGCCACGTGTTAGATACTCCATACCTGGAAAGCACCTATGAAGTAACTAGCTAGTGAAGATGTTCAATAACTAAATCTGCAATAGGGAGATGACCCATTCACTTTTTTCAGTAAGAGATGGTTTTACTAGATATAGTAGCTTGTCATGGTCACATTTTGTAAATTATGTGTTGTGGTATAACTGTAAAAGTGATGATGTGTTTTCCATCGCTTATTAAAGCAACAATGATGTTTTAGCCTTTTGTTGATAGTCGGCGTATTGCTTTCTAATATGATGTAAAATTTATGAAAGAGTGTGTGTTATAAACTCTTTGCAAGTGTGGGGTTGTTTGAGTCATGTTTGGCTTTGTATGTAATTTTCATATAATGTACCAAATGTTTGCATGGAATGAGAATGTTAAACACATCACTTGAGAAGGAAACATGTAGATTGTAGGACGTGTTCATGAATTTGGAGCACCGAAAGCTCCTCACTGGGGAACAATGATCCAGGTGGCTTAAGAAACGTTCAAAATTCAGAAGTGGCTTTGAAAAAGCTCAAAAATTAAATTCACTCGATTGAAGTGGAACTAGGGTCATATTGAATATCTCGACACAAGTTTTCCAATGGTGCAAATGACATCTCAATCCAAGTTTGTATGTGAAAGCTATGATCGGTCAAATTTTTGGTAAAACTAGGCCCGCTAGCAGCCACTAATGAGAAAACAATTTGGCATTTACTGGTACATGGATTCCATTCACTGCAATGGGTGAATTTTATTCCTCTCTAATTTTTCCCGTAAACCCCAAAATCTAGTGGAATTTTTTTGGCTAATTTTTTTCATAAAAAGAAAAAAAATATAAAAAAAAGGAGGTGGGAGGCCAGTATCCCCACCACCCCACTGCATCTATATAGTTGGCAGGTGGTCAAACCCCACCAACCCACAATCCACCACATATAAAAAAATGATATAACTGAATATATATGGAAAAAGACATAACCGATGGGGCCAACGGGATTCGAACCCACGATGGCCATGTGGTCGGCCCACCCCATGAGGTGACCCCAGTACCAAACCACCCTTCAAATTAACAATACATCAAAGAAATATGCCATGTTTGGATGGGTGATGATTTTACCCCCGGACTTGCAACAACTGACACTATGTTTTACTAATGGATCAATGACCCTTAGCTTGTATTCTTCACCCATAAATTTTTTATAAATCAAGATTATTGATTGCCCAAAGAGCACAGGTCGAGCACAAGGCCCTAGTTTTAGGTCCCTGTACTACTAGTGTAACCCCTTATTGTTAATAGTACAACCCCCTTATCATATTTTTGTTCCCATGTAGTCCCCATATTGTTATTATTGTGCCCATAGAAGCCCAATATTGTTTTTATTGTGCCCTTACATTATTATTGTTATGTTGGCACTGATTATATTATGACCCCTTAGACTCCTATATATAGAAAGGTGGTCTTTTCATTTGTATCATCCAAGAATTATTCATTTGTGTAATGTAAAGGAGGTTGCCCCCTCAAAGATGCTTATTTCTAAGGTGCTAATCTATCTTTTCTATCTTTTTATTAGCTGGTTTCATAACCTTTGGTATCAGAGCTTTGGATTCTAGGGTTTTGCTGCTCCAAACAGGTCATCGTGGAAGTTTCACTATAAATTTTTTTGTGCGATGTTTTAGAAGCTAAAAAAACCCATTTGAGATTAAATCTCACTGAACCTCGGAACTGAATTTCAGACCTTGTGTGGCTATATTTTCGGATATATGATCTAAGGGTGTTAGGGTTTTTGTAAGCTCCAGAATTTCATCTAAAATAGGTCATCTTGGAATTTTCGCTATAACATTTTCGCTATGAAGTTCCAGAAGCTAAAAAAAAAAACCATTTGAGAAGAAATCGATTTGAACATCGAGTCAGAATTTCAGATATTGTATCACTATTTTCAAATATATGATATGAGGAATTTAGGGTTTTTGTAGACACGAATTACATACTAAATAGGTCACCTTGGGAAAATTGTCATAACTTTCTCTCTGATAATCAGATTGAAATTTAGTAAGAAGTTGCAGAAAGAGGATGGACTGTAGTTTTCTGTAGATTAGTTTTAGGTCCTAAGGATTAAACAGTGACATTTGGTACTTTGTACAAGTCCGCTCTACTGAACTAGTCTATAATTAGGTCATTGTGGGATATTTTACATAACTCTTCCTTGCAGAATCTAATCTTGATCAAACTTGTGGGGTTAGAAAGAGCACTCAAAGTGCTACTATAAGATGCAATTTTAGAACCTAGAGATCTAAAATTATAGAGTTACAGTCATTTGAAGATCGAGCTCCTAAAATCAATAAAAGGTGATATGAGGAAGTTTGATGGAAATGATCTGGTAAATTGGATACTACAGATGGAGCAATATTTTGATCTACATGAGGTGAAAATGTTACAAAAGGTACGTATTACATCTTCATATTTAGAACTGGATCAATTTTTATGGTATAAAAGGCTTTGTTCTCGTAAACCACTTGTTACATGGTCAATTTTCACGAAGGAAACGATAGCACGTTATGAGGATACAAAGAGAAACACCTTCTTTAGCCAATTGATAAATCTCAAACAAAAATGTTCAATGTAAGAGCACATTGAGGACTTTCAAAAATTGAATATAATGGAAAATGATATTCCATAGAAGTAGAGGATTGATGTCTCCATAGGGACTTTAAAGGATAACATTCAACATGAGGTTCATCTTTGTGAACTTGATTCATTAGAGAAGGCATTCAGGTTGGCAAGAAAAGTGGAAAGAAAAATTATAGAAACAAGGAAGTCTACCCCTTACTACTATAAAGATATAAGTGTTGTTTCTCGTAGCCTTCCACAACCAACAAGGCTTACACCACAATAATTGGAAGAAAAAAGAGAAAAAGGGCTTTGTTACAATTGTGATAACAAATACATTAAAGGTCATATATGTGCTGAGAGGAAATTATTTTACATAGATTGTGAAGAGGAGGAAGAAAAGGATCAAGAAACATCAAAAGAAGAGGATATACACCAGGAACCAACCCCAGAGAAAGAAGAAATGAATCCGACCATATCCTGTAAAGCATTGGCAAGAATTACCACTCCTCAAACTATCAAGATAGAAGGACATATCAAGAGGAAAAAGGTTCAAGAAGTGAAATATCACATCAAGAATGAAGAAATGAATTTGACCATATCTTGTAATTCATTGACTGGAATTACCACTCCTAAAACTATCAAGATAGAAGGACATATCAAGAAGAAAAATGTTCAAGAATTGAAAGATCACATCAAGCATCAAGAAATGAATCCAACCATATCTTGTAATGCATTGGAAGAAATTACCACTCTTCAAACTCTCAAAATAGAAGGATATATCAAGAAGAAAAAGATTCAAGCAGTGAAAGATCACATTGAGCATCAAAAACAAGTTCTCCAATTTTTAAAGGATAATGCCACTTTGGTGCAGAATTAAATGAAACAATAGGAAGATCTTCATTGCAGTGAAAGATGTTTTGATGTAGGTGATTGGGTACTTTTATGGCTACATGCACTTAAGAAATGGTGACCTTAACTAATGGGAAGACACTTCAAGGTAAAATATGATCATGATAGTCTTAAATACTTTTTAGAACAAATATTATCTTTAGAACAGAAAAATGGGACACAAATAGTTATGACTTTGAAATCATCTACAAAAAATGGAATCAAAATGTTGTTGCAGATGCACTCTCAGGAAAGGATGACGATTTGGAAGCATTGTTCTGTGCTATTTCTATTATCCAAACAGATTGGATAAACAAAGCAAGGGATGAATGAAAGAAGTACGAACAAGTGTGGCCACTTATTCAAAAGTTGTAGGAGATCCCAATTCAAACAATATTGACAGAACTTGACGAGGAAGGAAAAATAGTATTGGAACCTGGAGCAGTCACCAAAACAAGAACCCAACAACTATGAAATCGATCAACTTCATAGTATCTCATCAGATGGAAAAACTTACCCTCTAAATATTCCACATGGGAGGACAATAATTTTATATAGAAGCGTCAAGAACTACTTAAGCGTTGAGGACAAAACTTTTTGAAGGAGAGGGGCATGTTAGGTCCCTATACTACTGATCTGAAAATGGGTCACTAAAAGTTTTTTGTGACCTTTCAAGAACCTCACCCACTTCCAAAGCTTAAATATTCCCAAGATTTATTGACTAACCAATGTGGAATTAATAATGTGCTTGAACATAGGTATATGCTTATATTTTTTTGAAAACTATTATGAGCTGTAGTTCACTTTCTTATGTTGGTATAAAATACATATGACAGTAAGTAAAGCAGCTAATAAGCAAGACATGCATAGCAGCAAGATGCAACAATCAAATAACACACATAATAGCAATATTAATTTGAAGTTCACACAAAACTCTTGGGCTACATCTCCTTGAGCTCTAGTCAACTCAACTAAGATCTCTGGGATTATGGCAGTAGTTCGTTTACAAGATCCACGCTCAACTCCATTGGTTCACACAGAACACAATGGGCTTAGAACACCATGCCACCCCTAGCTCTAAAGCTCTCAGGCTTTCTGGCTTTGCCTCTATCTCGTGGCTCTGCCTTTTTCTTTTCCTCTATCTTAGCAACTGCCTCTTTTGTCTCTGACATTGAGTGGATTTCAAGCTTATCAGAGCTTATCTGTTTGTTTCCCCTTTCAATCTCTCTGGCTCCTAGCCTCTGTTCGTTCAAATCCCCTCTAAGAATTAAACAATCATTGTGGAATGCCTTCAGGTATGGTGGCCACTTGTTTTTAAATGGAAAGGACCATTGGCAAATTTGATATCCCCAAAAACTCTTTTCTTTGTTTACACAGAGAAATACAGAGAAACACTGAAATTTTGAAAAAAAATTTGAGAAAGAGAAAACCAATCTCCTTAATGTCTTTGTTGAGAACGGTTATAGTAAATACCTGGGTCAGAAGGCTTTTCTCAAAGCTTCCAAAAATTCGATAGTTAAAAAAGAACCTAAAGATCGAGTCCTAGGGATCCATGTACCCTTTGTTCAAGGGACCACTGATAAGATTGTGAGGATTCTTAGGAAGCATAATGATCCTCAACCTTTATGCCCCTTAACACCATTCGTAAATCCCTCTGATCAGTAAAGGATCCTATAGACCCTAAGGACATGAAGGGGGTCTATATTATTCCTTGTTCATGTGGGACCCCCTATATTGGTGAGACTGGGGGCTCCATTAATCAAAGAATTAGTGAGCACGCAGCTGATCTTAAACATAGAGAACCAAGTCTTCTGCACTAGCAGAACATGTGGAGAAGACCAAACATCATGTCTGTATTGAGGAGGCCAATGTTATTGCTAGAGTTTCGCAGTTCCACCACCGAAAATTTAGGGAAGCAGTTGAGATTGAAAGGAGACCAAGCAATCTCAATAGATAGGATGGTTGGAAGATCAGTAGTTGTTGGGTCCCCACCCTCACCTCATAGTAGTTTCATCCCCTTTCTCCCCTCCCTCTTTTTATAGCTTGTTCTATATTTTTTGCCCCTTGATATCCTTTAACCTTCTTTCTTTAGCCATAATTCTTGGGTCCTTCTTGGAAATCTTCCTTGTCTTCTTATTATCCTTCCTTTCCTTAATAGTTAGATTATATGGTATAAGATATTTAAAGAGCGTATTTAATCTCTAAATACACGACTTTACTATAAAATTTATATTAATACAATAGATCCTTACAAGTGCTAATGTCACGAGTAATAGTAAATATGGTTCCATTAGATTAATATTATTGAAACCCTAACAATTGATAGTAAGAATAATTCCTTTATGATATCGAATGCTACCTTTAATATAGGTTGTATATCATTATAGATATTCCCTTTTCACGACTAATCTAAAGAGTTCCAATCTACATAATATAATGATGATTAAATTTATTTTAGTCCTTACATTTAATAATATTATCCATATATCTATTAAATTTATATTAATGAATATAAATTTAACATATTTTGATATATGTTAAATACTATTATTTCCCCCTTATCATGAATAATCTGATGGAATCTGGTATATATAATATAAATTATTTTAATCCTTAACATTAATATATATTAATTAATTCACTGTAATTATATTTATTATACCCTTCAATTACTAGCTATATTTCAACAATTTTAATATATTATTTCTAGCAACCTTTTAGTATTAATAGTAATCAAAATGGTTAACTTTTCACTTAAATAACATATGTTAAATATTAAAATAATATTTTAAAATTATAATATTATATAATTAAAATTTATTAGTCATATCTAGCGATTTTTGCTCAACCTTAGCCATTTATCTAGTCTGACCTAATATAGTTGTTTTTTCAATATAGCCATCTTTTAGTCAAACCTAGCCGTTGGATGATCTACTAGCCCTATTTATTATGTAGCCTTGATCTGGTTCTTCAACTTGTCTTACGATGAGCCACACTCATTGGTTCAAAACGCGTCGACAAATGTTCTATCATGTGATTTATGCCGAAAAGACTTTTCTCATAAACTTAATATGGATCACAAAAGCCTTAGTTAAACAAAATGATTTCTATCAGACATCAAATATTATTGAATCTTCCCTACAATTCCATCCAGTTAGCTTTTATATCACTACCGCAAGTCGCAGGCCATGGGTTCCTTTGTATTTGGGTTTATAGCAGAAAAACCCCAAATACACAGAAAACCCGACAAATGGCTTTATATCATAACTCAAAACATATATATTTGCATCCATAAACCCTTTTGGGTCTGGCTTTATCACATGTCATATGTCCTCCATAACCTCCGATCATCGATTGCTCTGATCAGCCTTATCGGCTATCAACATATTGGCGTATCACATGTCACAAGGTCTCGAGTCCCTGGTGAGTCCTCCCTTTGGCCATGTTGTGATG
This sequence comes from Pinus taeda, assembly GCA_000404065.3. NCBI lineage: Eukaryota > Viridiplantae > Streptophyta > Pinopsida > Pinales > Pinaceae > Pinus > Pinus taeda. The sequence goes on along the minus strand of APFE030457319.1, from coordinate 288,173 downwards.
CGATTAGACCTTGGCCATTGGTCTTCTGCCACTAGATCGACAACTGAGATCTTCCCCACTCAAGCAAAGCTGATAGACAGTCCTCCACCATTGATCTATGTGTAGTAGATCCGACGGTCTGTGTTGATTTCGAGCGGACAACTTTGCCGACTCTTAATGATCCTTACGGATCCGATGGAGTTTATAAACTCCCAATCCATAAAATTTTGGGTCTGATACCTGCGTTAACGCCTGATTATCTTTGTGCCTGATATCCATTGGATGATGCACCCTCCAGATCCTACAGTCGGCAGGTACCCAACATGCAAATGGTTTATCCACTGTTTGATGCACTATGGTGGTTGATCTGGACCGTTGATCTGTGCGCCAGATCAATGACCCTCATTAACTCACACTGATCACTGTCGCTATTTTTGAAAGCCCATAGCGTTTAACACAAAACTTGGGCTTTTCTGATGCGATAACGAAACCCCATATATATATGTATATGTGATGAACCACATTATTTCCTCCAGATGTGATAAAAGGCTTTGTTACGATCTTATATATATATATATATATATATATATATATATATATATATATATAATATATATATATATATATATATATATACATGGATGCTCGATAAAAAGGCCACATTTCCCCATTTGTTTTATACATTTGAAGACTTAAGAGGGTTTTCTAACATCCATTTTGGATCACGCCTTCCCATTAAAAGAACTTTTGGTCCCCAAAAGACTGATATACTGATCTCAACAATAAATGAGAGTAAAAACACCCTCTTCTTTCAGCCTTCATACACTTGCCTTGCATAGTACCTCTGAACCAAAGCCTTTGACCACTTTCCTTCCTTGATGTGTTGGTCCTCCTAGGAAGAATTGCCTTCTTGTAGAACTCATGTTGAGATGGTCACAGAAGGTGGTTTGAACTTCTCTATGTTGATCATTGATCCAAGGTGGATCAAACCAATGTGAAGTAAATATGCCGCACAAAATTTTCATGTGTACCTGTTTGAAAATCTGTCAACGACAACTGTTAACAACAATAGAAATACAAACAACAACTGGATGGCTTAAAGTCCTGCTTCAGTAAAAGAAATAGATTTCACATCTTGTGAGCACCTCCTTGTCTTACATTTTCATACAAATGATGGACTAGATAATAAGCCCACAAAACATGCCTTTAAGACAAATGACCCTTCAAGTCAAGCATGTAGAAAAAGACCTTTAGGACTCTTTTTCAGAGATGAAACAATTCATCATTATCTCCATCTTGGAGACCACCTAAACTTTTCTCAAGTCAATATTGATCACATGCATGTCAAAGCAACCAACCTTGCAAGTTAATTGCACATACATGTTCAAAGGATGAAACACTTCATCATTATCTCCATCTTGGAGACCAAGTTAACTTCTCGCAAGCCAAAATTGCATTACATGCATGTCAAAGAAACCAACCCTTCAAGTTAATCACACACACATGTTCAAAAACAAGGAAATCATCAGCTTCCCTGTGTTCATGTACATCATGCCTATGCATGCATTTCATCCTTCAACTTTTGCTTAAGCACAATATACTTTTGAAGTTGAAATGAACATAATTTTGCAACAACAAAGTGAGTCTCCTACTCAACTTTTTCCATTCACCTTCTTGGTAAAATCCTGCAATTTTCATCTCATTAACAAAGAAATGCAAATAGATGCATCAATAGACATGCAATCTTAATTGGATAAGAAATCTAATCATTTCTTACCAATCCATTTCAAAGGTCTTGCCTTTGTCTGCACATCAACATCAACATGTGAATCATCTCGAAACACATTGTCCATGGAAACTTCCTTTCCATTTCTGCCATTTTCTCTTTCCACTTTGTTCTGCTTTTGTGGAAGCATTGTTAGATTCAAAGTCCAACATTTTATAGCAAGATGTCCTTGCTTATGGTAGTAAGTGCACTGCACGTGCATCCTCTTGACAACATGATTTGCGTTGTCCAATGGACCTTTGGCTCCTTGCTTCTTTTCCTTCAAAAGTTTCCTGTATGTGGCCATTCTCTTCCAACATATAGAAACATTAGGGTTATCCAAACCACAAAAGGAACATGAAATGCTTTTCCCATATCTATGTGGAAATTTATCATGCTTTGCAAAATTAAAAGGAAGATGATTAGAACCAGATTTATATGTTTCTCTTTCACCTTTATTGCCTTCATGAGGAGGTGAAGCAAATGAAGAAGTGGCTCCCTTTGGAACACCATCAATCTCTTCAAGGTTATTAGAGTTTCCACAACTCTTTGGTTCAAGTGTATTCTTCTGAACACTTGCATCATACAAATGATGTTTCAAGCTATTGCATTCCTCCTAAATACAATCTTCACACTCTTGAGATAGAAGACCTGCATTGCAACTCCTTCATGGAAGCTTTGGGACTTTGTCCATAAGATTCCCCATAACTAAGACCCAAATACTTAGGCCTTTCCTCAACTATTATTGGCTCAACAATACCTTGTGCATGTTTACCCAAGCCTTTTCCTTCATAGCCCATCTTGGATACTAGCTTGGAACCTATAACTCTAGTATGTTTTTCAAAAGAACCAATACAAGAATTCTTAGGAGAATTTGAGGAAAAAATGGAGTGGTTTACCTCTTCTTCGAGTTGATACTTGACCAAGGCTTCTTTGGCAACAAATAGCTATGATTCCAACTCATGCATCCTTTTGAGGTTCATATTTGTAATATGAAGTTGCTTCTCCATCTCCCACAATTTGTCAAAAAGCAACTACCTCTCTTCCTCCACGGAATTCAACTACTCCCTAAGTATGTTGCTCTTCCTTCCATCCTCATACATTTCCCTCACCTTGTCCATCATGATGAACAAGTCTTGCTTCATGTATCCATCAAAGAATCTTGTCATGAAGGAGGAATTTGAGGACTCACTTGTAGAAGTTGTCATTATGCCAATGAACAAAAGAACTTCAAACAAGATTAACAAAGAGCTTATTCAAGCAACCTTTTGCAACAAACCTCTCGTGCTTCAAGGATTTCCTTGAGGTCCTTTGGGATGAGAAGAATACCTTCAACCCTTCTTCCTTCTTGTCCTTCTTGGATTCAGCTATCAATAGCTTTCCCTTCACCTCTGCAAACTCAAAAAATAATCATTCTGCAAACAAGCATACAATCAATCAGAAAATCAATCCTTGACTACCCAAACACCTTTCAGACATGCAATATTTTCTCTGTCAATCTAGCATTCTAAGCTGATACCACATGCTCTGGTGTAACTAGCTTTTATATCACCTTCTTTGAAGGTGGGCTTAACCAATCTTAGGCTTCAATACCACTTAATATGAAAATTGGGCACTAAAATTTCTTGTGAGCTTACAAGAACCTCACCCACTTCCAAAGATTAAATATTCCCCAGATTTATTGATTAACCAATGTGGAATTAATAATGTGATTGAACATAGGTGTATGCTTATATTTGTTTTAAAATGGTTATGACTTGTAGTTCACTTGCTTATGCTAGTATAAAATACATATGACAGTAAGTAAAGCAGCTAACAAGCAACATGCATAGCAACAAGATGCAACAATAGAACAACACACATAACATCAATATTAATTTGGAGTTCACCCAAAACTCTTGGGCTACGTCTCCTTGAGCTCTAGTCAACTCGACTAGGCTCTTTGGGATTATGGCAGCAACTCTTTTACAAGCTCCACACTCAACTCCACTAGTTTACACAGAACACAATGGGCTTAGAACACCATCTGACCCATGGCTCTAAAGCTCTCAGGCTTTCTGGATCTGGCTCTGTCTCATGGCTCTGCCATTTGCTTTTTCTCTGTCTTAGTAACTACCTCCTCTATCTCTGACATTGAGTGGCTTTTAAGCTTATCAGCACTTGTCTATTTGTTTCCCCTTTCGAGGTCTCTGGCTCCTGGCCTCTGTCCATTCAAATCACCTCTAAGTGTTAAACAATCATTGTGGAATGCCTTCAGGTATGGTGGCCATCTATTTTTAAATGGAAGGGACCATTGGCGCATTTGAAATCTCCAAATAGTCATTTCTCTGTTTACATAGAGGAATACAAGGAACGCTGAAAAATACGCCAAATTCTTTCTGTCAGACTTCAAATATTATTGAATATGCCCTACAATTCCATCGGGTTCGCTTTTATATCGCTACCGCAAGTCACAGGCCATGGGTTCCTTTGTATTTGGGTTTATAATGGAAAAACCCCAAATACACAGAAAACCCAACAAATGGATTTATATCGGAATTCAAAACATATATATTAACATCCATAAAACCTTTTAGGTCCAGCTTTATTGGATGTCACATGTCCTCCCCGACCTCTGATCGCCAATTGCTCTTATCGGCCTTATCGGCTATCGGTGTATCGCATGTCACAAGGTCTCAAGTCCCCGGTGAGTCCTCCCTTTGGTCGTGTTGTGATGCGATTAGATCTCAGCTGTTGGTCTTCTGCCACTAGATCGATGGCTGAGATCTTCCCTGCCTAAACAAAGCTAATAGATAGTCCTTTGGCGTTGATCTATGCGTGGTAGATCCAATGGTCCACATTGATTTTGGGCAGACAACTTGCCCAACTCATAATGATCCTTATGGACCCAATGGAGTTTATAAACTCCCAATTCATAAAATTTTGGGTTTGCTCCCTGCGTTAACACCCGATTATCTTTGCGCCCAATATCCGTCGGATGATGTAGCCTCCAGATCCTATAGTCGGCAAGTACCCAGCATGCAAATGGTCTAACTATTGTTTGATGCGACATGGTGGTTGATCTGGATCATTGGTTTGTGTGCCAGATCAACGGCCCTCATTAACTCGCGCTGATCGTTGTCGCTATTTTTAAAAGGCCACGGTCATTTAACAAAAAGCTTTGCTTTTTCAATGTGATAATGAAACCCCATATCTATATATATATATATCGATAGATAGATAGATAGATAGATAGATAGATATAGATATATGCGATGAACCACATTATTTCCTCCAGATGTGATAAAAGGCTTTGTTATGATATAAATAAATAATAATAAATAATAAATATATTATATATATATATATTATTATACCCATATACATATATACATATACATGCATGACAATAAAAAGGCCACATTTCCCCATTTTTTATACATTTGAAGACTTAAAGATCCAGTTTGGATCAACTACTAGTGTAAGCCCTTATTGTTATTAGTACAACCCCCTTATTATATTTTTGTTCCCATGTAGTTCGCATATTGTTATTATTGTGCCCTAACAATATTATTATTGTTATGTTAGCTCTGATTATATTATGACCCCTTAGACTCCTAAATATAGAAAGGAGCTATTGTCATTTATATCATCCAAGAATTGTTCATTTGTGTAATGTAGAGGACGTTGCCCCATTGAAGAGGCTTATTTCACAACAACAAGTACCCAACAGTAACTTGACACAATGGTTGAGGCGAAAGCATGTCTGGCATGGTTTTTGAGACATACTCTTGCAGGAATATTCTTGATGCTTAAGGAATCTTTATATCCCATTGGAGGCTGATTTTTGACAAAGGTAGAATGAGGCCAACTTTATAGTCATTTTTCTCAAAATTTTGCAAGGAGAACAGTGGTGGAATCATAATTTTCATCTGAGCAGCAAAACTCTAGCCAACTAGTGATAAAGAATCTTTGGGGAAATCTTCAAGATTCTTGAGGGTCCAAATTTTAACGGTGTCAAAAAGGGGTCAAGTTTATAGTCGTTTGACATGATTTTGTGCCACAAATTCAACTGTGATATTTGTTTCTGCAATTTATCTTTACATTTTCATACCATTCTAGAGAATGGAGGTTTAAGGGTGGTTTATGTAACTAATTGTAATTTATTTCTATTTCCATTTAATGAAAGCGGCCTCTCCACATTGAGCAAGGCCCAGAGAGGTAGCCCACATTAGGTGAGCTCTGTAATGAAATTGTCTTGTAACCTTGATCCCAAGGTTGATTTTAATTTCCCTTTGTTTCATGTCTTTATGTTACTTGGTTACATGCTCTTTTAAATGAAATTCTATATGCATCCATGAAGTCAAAGATCTGGATCAGTTGGGTAGAGGGACTGTGTAGTTGAGGCACTCAAGAGCTCAATATGGATGATTGAGGCTTGAGACTATGTAGTGTGCAGCTCTAAAAGCCTAGGCTAAGTGAATGTGTAGTTGAGGGACTCAGTAGGTCAATCTTGAGGCTTGAAGTTGCCCAATATGTAGTTCTGATAGGAGAACACGACAGGAGGTTTCACACTTGAGGGATTCAAGGGCTTAAGCTTGAGGCTTAAATCTTCCCAATGCACATTTGGATAGAGGAAAAGTGATTGCATATTTCAATAGCTCGAGGATGAGGCTTGATGCTTGAGACTGCGTAGCGCACCGAGAAGGCTGGTTGGAGGCAAGGATTATGTAGTTCTGAAGCTCAAGGGGTGGGAATTAGCATTGAGATTGCACAGTGCATAGTTCTAGGAGGCAGAAACTTCACATTTCATAGTGCCAAGAGACAGGGCCGCTTCTTGAGGTTTGAGACTACGCAATGTGCAGATCAGGGTAGCTAAGGGAGGCTGAGTGGTCCAGTCGAAGAGTTTTCCCAATTTGACTAAGTTTCAAATTAGTGAGAAGAAGATAAGAAAAAGCATGACCCTGAACATGAAAAAAATTTTAGATAACTTGACAACACAACATATAACACTCATAACAAATGAAAAACATCCTTTCCTTAATGCAATAACTTTGGGACAACCTACACCAAGTGTGACACTAAAGATACACTTTGCGATCACCATGACGAAAAATGTGCAACAATGCTTAAAACTTTGGAAATGCATGTGATACATGTTCACATGGTAATACCAACTCATTTCCATTATTTATAACCCTTGAAACCGCCAAAACTAGCTCTAGTGCATTACGCAACACTCCACAAGCTAAAAGATGATATTTACTGTATGAAGAGAAAAGTGTGAAGGAAAATTACGATACACGAATGACAATGAAAGTGACACATGCCAAAGAGAATATAACATGAAAATGACTCTAATTAAAGTGAAATAAAGAGTGAGTGATAGTCACAAGCATGAAAATGACACTCGCAAAAGTGATAGTCAAAAGCATGAAAACGACACTCGTGAAGCGTAGGTGCGCAAAAGGGACAATTTGAAAAAATCACCAAAATAGAAGTACAAATGCAACCAAAAGTGGAATATTGTCAATGAAAGTGTGCACTGACTATCAACATAGGTTTTCTATTGCAAAGGCACTGCCTTGATGGACTGTGTTATCCTTGTTCAAGCTTGCACAAAAGAATGTGCTCATGAACTTGTTTGGGATTGAGCATGTGTGAGCAGGTGACTTTGACACTTACAATTCAAAACAGAGCTTAAGAAATTAACAAAACATCAACAAACCAAGAAGTGACTATGGAACGACCAATCATAAGATCCATAATAGACTCCAAAATTTAAGTGTAATCAAAATTTTGGAAGGTGTTTTTCACAAAAACAAGTACCCATACAATTTCTATTTTAAAATAAAAATAAATAATTCTTAATATTTTATAGATTAACATAGTTTTTATCTTTAAAAAAAAATTAAGTTTCGTGGCATGACAAGTGACTATTTTATTTTAACAAATGAAAATTTTTAATTCTATATTGAGGGATTTAATTTATTACACAGATTTAATTCAAAATTTAATAATATTATTATTGTAATAAATAGATTTAAATTCTATGAAAAACTCTAATTTGAAATCTCCTTGATGTCTAAGTTATATATATATATATATATATATATATAGAGAGAGAGAGAGAGAGAGAGAGAGAGAGAGAGAGAGAGTCTTCTGTGTTTGTTAAATTTGTGGTTAAGATGGGAGATGTGTAATTCTTTCTGTACTCAACCTCAAGTTGACAAGTGTCCCTTTCAAAATAAAATAAATAATATCTAAATAGAATACAATGTCAACTCTGTAAAAAGATGGATACACATATTTGGTTTATTTTAGTTAAAATCATTATAAAACATGAATGATTCCACTCATGTGTTTGCTCAATTCGTTGTCCAAATTACAACACAAAACGAAAGATGTGTAGTGAAATTATTTAATGCATTCTTGGCTATAATAAAAAAAATTGTTATCCATATTGAATAACATAATTTTATATCAACTTTGAAAAAAAATAATTAAAAATTCAAATACTCTTTTATTTTCACTTCCAAATAGAAAAAAATATGTACAGTTTTTATACTTTTTAAAAATATTTCAACATGAGATTATAATAAACTATTTGAAGATTCGTCCATTTTTTATAACACACACACACCAAAAAATAAAAATAATTTAATGTCAACTATCTATATATTATAAATTATTTAAAAAATATGTATTTATATAAATAAAAAGATTTCTTATGATTTAAAACATATATGATTCAAAAAAAAATAAAAAGAAATTGGAAAAAAAAATTATGGTTACTTTTTTTTTAAGAGGTGTTACTATTTTATATTTTGGTTCATTTTTAGTTATATTAATCTAGAAATGATTTGTTGGAATAACAATATTAAGTTGTGTTTTCTACATAATTAAAATTTCTATGAGATTTTTAAGGAATTAAATCTATAAAATACATTAAAAAAAAACATGTGCAAACCTTTTTCCAAGGTCTAGATTCTAAAAGATGTTCTCACCTCAATAGATTTGATACATGTATTGGATTTCTAGGTAAGTGTTTAATATGGATCTATATTGTTTAAATTGTATTTCCTTACTATAGGTATCAATCTCAAAGTAGATGACTTGAACAAATAGATTTGATCCCTCTAGCCCCTTCTAGATAAGTGGTTAAGATAGATCTATACTCGTTAAATTGTTGGGCTAAGAGTGCCATTCTAGAGCCCAGTATGAGGGTGATTCCGTCAATGCTCATAGTGTAATCAACACATGTCTTTTAAAAATTAGAAAAAATAAATATGTAATTAATAAAATAAAACATTCCCTGTGACCAGAAAGAAAATATAAGTATACAATTGATTCTATCCCATGAACTTTGACATAGGATCAAATCTATGAAAATTTTGGGCCATTGGAGAAATATGGCTCGGATAAAGCATGATTTGGAAGGGAAGGACCAATGGAAAAATATGTCTCAAAATAAGAACCATTTTCAATAGAATTATGAACATTATAAATACTCATGAATAGACTATTGTAAATCATAGACTAGCAATGATGCAAAATGGAAAAAAGTGGATTTGTATCTCCAAAAAAATCAATAAATAAGAATTAAACTTTTTGTGCATTAAGAGTAGCAGAATATTTTATGTTCAGAAAAGTGTACAAATATCTAAATATTCCCAATATGATCCTTCAAATTTTCAGGCATATCTGCACTATACTAGGAAAATATATTTTATGAAAATGTTGCATAAAATGTCTCGAAGAATACAAATATGTGAACATCAATATTTCCCAAAATGTCACATAAAATAATGTCTTGAATCTGAATTAGCATACATCATGTTTTTCTCAAAAGTGTCATCTAAATTTTTCAAGTTGCCAAACTTTTCGATATTCTAGTTCGATGATCAAGGTTCGAGCGTATGTCAAAAGTTTTTGCAAATGATATCTAATTTAGGAAAATTTTAACAATGGAAGTTTATTTTAAAGTTTAGAAAATTTGGTGAATAATACTAGTCACTAATATGAAAATTGTAAAACGTCTAATATATATACTTTTTAACATTTTTATTTCTTACTTTACATTAGTCTATATAAAGTTTCGACAGTTTTTAGGGTAAAATATTTTTATCCTATAAAATTTCGGCAAATTATTCTTAGAAAAAATGGAAATTAACGAATTTTTTTAGAAAAAACATGGAAAATTAGCCTACCTACGTATATTAGCCCCGAAAGCTTTGCATGATCTAGTTTGTCCTCCTTATTTCAAAACCTATTCTTAGTCCTTACAATCTCCTAGGCTGAAAAGGAAATCAAGAAGGGTAACCTCAAAACACTTCAGCTCAATAGGTAGCCCTACTGAGCATGAGAGGGATCTCTCTAAGTCTCTTATCAATGATATGACTTTAGATATGTGTACTCTTTTGTTGGTTTGGGAAAATTTGGTTTTTAGGGTCTCGAGACACAAATAGGTCTAGGCCGTAGGAGTGTAGGAGAAAATATGAGAAGGAGCTAGATATTAGAAGCCATGGTGTATTTTGAATATTTTCAGTGTAGCATAGAGGATATAGTGTGGAAAAAACTAATGAGCATAAATAAACATGATTTCATTAGCTTGAGGAGACATACACATAACTATGAAAACCAAATAACAGAGCTTGAAAAACAAGAATTCTTTGTATTTTACTGTAAGGCATCCATAGAAAGAAGATATATAATGTAGATAAAGATGTTTAGATGATTACAAAACAAAAATAATGAATTAAAAGTACCATGAACTCAGTGGGCTAGAGTTCCTTGAAAATAGCTGCAACATGTCTATGTATTAGCTGAAAAGATGATTACATGCAATATTCCTTCACATAAAGTTCAACCCTCTTCTCCTCAAGAGAGATGATACATATGGACTCTCTTAGACCACTTTCCCACCTTCAGGAGTCGAATTCCTTGGTGGAGGAACTGAATCCAAGATTCTCTAACCCAACAGGTGAGAGTGAGAAGGTGAAACTCACACACTTCATGAAGAGTTTGTTTAGGAGTTGGCTTCTTTTATGAGGCCTAATAAACATCAAAAACAACCTATGATGTACATTTATTAATGCCTACATCACCTATCCTTGAAAATAGTTCCATCACATAAAGAATCTTGACTTTGACTGAGTCAAATTAGAAACTAGAAATTCTACACAGTGAAATTTTCCAATTAAAACACAAAAAAGTGCAGAAGCGCAGTGCCGACTTTGAGCTGATTTTCATGTGCCTTTTAGTGGTTAAAATGAAAAACTGAGGGAACGATCAAATAGATCTTCAATTAAAGTTTATAGAACAATTTGAATTTCTGAATTTGGACCATGAGAACACTTTCAAAAATCTATTCTCCCAAGATTGCTCCAAAAGTGCAACGCCTGTCAAAAAATGGTCTAGAATGCTAGTTTTTTGCCACATTTTTGCATTTTTCTCCAAAACTGGGCCACCTCCGCAAAATGTGAGAAAATGGGTCTTTATAGGATGGAAAGAGCTTTCCAAAAATGTATACATTTCTTCAAATGGAGGCCTGAGGAAAAAGCCCAGCGCCAAGGCGTTGCGCGGCTGGAGTAGCCGATTTTCTGAATTTAGACCAAAAACTCAAAAAACATAAAGTGCTCAGAATTTTCTCAAGATTGGAGGGAAGGTGTAATTTTTTTTTTTTTTAAGCTTCATAGATGCTTCAGCAAGCATCTCCAAGTTTCCCTCATCCATTCGGTCTTTTTTGACCTCCTTGAGCTTACTTTCAAGTTGGTTTACTTTGACATTGGCGATCATGTTTTAAGCTTGGTAGTGGTGTGCCATGTGTCTGAGCAACTGGTTATCCCTATTTTCTTGCTCAAGGAGTTCTTCAAGTGTTCATTTACCCTATTTATCCAATATTCCTTATCTTGATGAACCTCTAGGGCAATCCTATCCTCTAGTTCAAGGTCCTCATTCAACAAAATTTGTTCTTTCTCTTCTTGCAAAGCATTTTTAAGGCCACTTGTTCTTGGTCTTTCCCTTTCTACTTTCCCCTTTGATGCTTCAGGCTCACTTGATTCCATGATTTCCTTACCTTTTCCAACTTGCTGCAATAACTTGGCTTTTTCCTTTTCTAGGATCAACTCCTTTTCTTTGACTTGACTATTTTCCTATTCAAGGAATGATATGACATATTTTTCTCTTTCCAAATTGATTGCTAGCTCCTTGATTTGATAGTCCTTGTCCTTGATTGTCTATTGCATGTTTGAATTTTGATCCTCGGTCTCTCAATCAACCAGTTGAAACTCATGCTCAACTTTGAATTTCTCTTTTTCTGTTGGTTCCTGCTTTGTTGATGAAGAAGGCTTGGCCCCTTTCTCTCTATGAGAAGAAAACACAAGCCCATGCCCTTTCTTATTCACTTTAGTCACCTCAGGTTTGGGTAGCTGAGTCTTCTCCATTGTTCGCTAGAGGACCCCATCTATCTCTGTTGTTTTGGTATACTAGGAGACTGAGATGCTGCATTTGTTTCATGCCATTTCAAGGCTGCTTCCAAAAAGGCTTCCCAAGACATACCTTTCTCTATTTGTTGGTAAAGGACAAAGGTTTTGATTAGAATGTGATGGAACAAGCTTGGGGAGTGCTCTTTGTCCTTTTATTCTATTTTTTCATACATTTTGGAAATGCTCTTGAATAAATAGTTACACATGTTGAATGGCTTTTCAGAGGTGAAATGCATTAGTAGGTGAATATGATACGCATACAACCTAGGGAATCTACCTTCACAAGTGAAGAATCTCATGATAGTCTTCATCGAAAGGGTGTATTTCTCCAATAAATATATGAAAGGCATGAGGTGAGTATGTGTTTCTCTATATGGCTTCTTTAAGAAAAGCTTGTAGTATTCAAGATCTAAGCTCATTCCTTTGAACCAATATTCGCCGTTGTCTAGTAACCCTATTGAAAGTGAGATGGAAGTCACTAAAAAACTGAACTCAACACCAACAATGACAACAATTTCTCCTTTCAGCCGAGTTTCCACCCAATCTGTTAATTTCTCATGAAATCCCACCCCGCTCACCCTTTTACAAAATTCAAGGCAATGGGCATCCTCAAACAATTGTTTGATGAAAGGATAGGAGTTGATTGCATTATAGTCTATTGGATCATATCTGAGGATCTTCACTCCCTTATGTTGTATTTTTCTCTCTGGCAAAGATTCTGCCTCCATGATGACACAAAGTCTTGTGGATGAGCTTAGGATTGAAAGAAAACAAGTGAGAAAGATTAAAAAGTTAATTTGGGTGAGTTTCTAGAAAAGTTGAGGTACTCTAGCCCAAGCGTGACACAGTCTTCCTAAGTGCAGTGCCCAAGTGTAGCGCAGTGTCCCTGAGCACACTGTTGGCCTCCTGAGCACAACGCAATGTCTCTGAGTGCAACATCATATTCCAAACAACTTTTAGACACCTTAAGCTACTCGAAATTGAGAAATTGGTAGCTCGTTGGAAATCTCTTGAAGTTTTCTATACGATAGTTGCCTCACACATGAAATTTTGACACTCCATTAGGGAGAAAAAATGTTTTTCCCAAGGTCACTCCAAAACCCAGAGTGTCTCTGACAAAAGAGCAGCTCCAACTTTCTGAGCACCTTTGGATGCCTTCCACTAATCCAAATAATTATCTGAAGTTACCATTGGAAATATTACGATGTATGCTAGACACTAGAGTCCTTAAGTACATCCAACACCTGCTCCAAATCCCTAAAAAACAGTCTTGAAGTCAATCTTTCTAGAAGTGCAACAACTCTCCCGTAGCAAGTGTATTTTAGGAATTTATTTCAAATCATAACACCTGTGTCTAAAATGAAGGAGGTTTTTGTTCCTTGGACTATAGTGGACACAAAAATCTTTCACTTTTGTAAAATTCTTCTCCATTTGGTCAGAAACATATTTTGAAGAAAACATGTCCCTATGAGAAATGATGAGGTGAGGTAGTGTAATGCAACATTGTCTTATTTGAAATAAAACATTATCTTTACCTTTATTTTTCTTTCCCTAAGCTGCTAACTCCCTTTAACCACTTAATCATACGACGGACATGTTTTTGGCAACATATGATATCACGATGACACATGGAGTGAAACCCTAGACCATGACCTAAAATGAGGAATTTAACAATTTCATCACCCAAGACACTTAAATGAAAATATGATACCTCAAAGAAGACAATGACCATGATGAGTGATGAAGACCATGAGTAAGTGAAGGGAGCAGCAGTGACTTAGACACAACAACTAGTGAGCAAATTTTTATTTGAAGACTCATTGAAATGACAAAAATTTGACTTGACACCCTAACAACACCTTGTAAGAGCATATCTAATCACTAGTGATATGTTGAATGGACTATCACTAACGTTGGCTCCAACTAGGGATGGAAGCTCCTTGGAGGTGTCAAGAACACCGTAGACCAAGTATCATTATCCATTGGGCATGGTGTCAGAATGCAAAGAATAAACTCAAATTGAAAACTCAGTAACTAACTGACTGACTTGATTATAAAAAACATATTGACTGAAAAACTGAGTTTACAATTTTTTTAACAAAAATAAAACAGTAGCTGACCATAGAAGCCTCATGGCCTTCTTCTCGAGCTTCAAACTTCTGATGATAACTGCCAGCCTACTAAAAATGTATATACAATCATGTGTAATGATCCCTCCAATGTAACCAATCCATCAAATGGCTACTTATTTGAATCCTACTCGTATTTTCCTTGAGCAGGCAGAAAAAAAAAAAGCTAGGCCAGTGCAAGTGTCCACTACATGTGCTCATGATCCATAAAAACAAGAAAAGTAATCTTTCCAAATGGCTACAACAAATCAGTGTAAGGATCCTTAAAAATATGAAATGTTACCTTGTATTGAAATCTAGCAAAACTACAAGTACACCTTTCATTTTGATCTAAAAGAATACTTGGTTGTTGATCCACGGGAAGGAATCAAGAAATATGACTTTCTACCACCTGACTGTTGGCTATAAATTTCTCAAGCATGAGTAACTCTGATTCTATCTCTGGCATACTATCTATCTCAGACTCATACTCTTCCATTTCATATTCTAAACCATCCTTGAACAAAACACATCCTTCAATATTATTAAACAGGTTAGCTCTATCCTTTTAATGAAAGAAAATAGTCTTTGTTAGTTGGTCTCCTTGCAGGAAGTCTACATCATACATTGGCTTACTCACAACAACTTCATGTATAGTTTCATTAGTCTCACGATTGTCATTATTAAACCTAGCTTTTCATTTTCAATGATGGAAGAAATTTCACTCACACAATCTTGTCTTTGTGAGCCTTGCAAAACTGCCTTAACTTGGTGTGTAACATGGTTTTTTGAGAGCTAATCAATTTCATCTTCAGACGAGGAGAAAAATGAGTTCAATAGAGATCAACCTCCTTGAGCTATTTTCAAGTTGGTTTACTTTGACATTGGCAATCATGTTTTAAGCTTGGTAGTGGTGTGCCATGTGTCTGAGCAACTAGTTATCCCTATTTTGTTTCTCACGGAGTTCTTCAAGTGTTCATTTACCCTATCTAACCAATAATCCTTATCTTGATGAACCTCTAGGGCAATCCTATCCTCTATTTCAAGGTCCTCATTCAAAAAAAATTGTTCTTGCTCTTCATGCAAAACTTTTTTGAGGCCACTTGTTCTTGGTCTTTCCCTTTCTGCTTTCCCCTTTGATGCTTCAGGCTCACTTGATTCCATGATTTCCCTACCTTTTCCAACTTGAAGCAATAACTTGGCTTTTTCCTTTTCTTGCATGAACTCCTTTTTTTTGACTTGACTATTTTCCTGTTCAAGGAGTGATATGACATATTTTTCTCTTTCCAAATTGATTTCTAGCTCCTCGATTTGATAGTCCTTATCCCTGATTGTCTATCGCATGTTTGAAGTCTAATCCTCAGTCTCCCAATAGACCAGTTCAAACTCATGCTCAACTATGTCTTTCTCTTTTGCTGCTAGTTCCTGCTTTGTCGATGAAGAAGGCTTGGCCCCTTTCTCTCTATGAGAATAAAACACAAGCCTATGTCCTTTCTTATACACTTTAATCACCTTAGGTTTGGGTAGCTAAGTCTTTTCCATTGTTTTGCTACAGGACCACACCTCTATTTTTTGTTTTGCTATACCAGGAGACCGAGATGTTGCATTTATTTCATGCCATTTCAAGGCTACTTACAAAAAGGCTTCCCAAGCCATACCTTTCTCTACCAGCTGGTAAAGGACAATGGTTTTGATTAGAATGTGATGAAACGAGCTTGGGGAGTGCTCTTTCTCCTTTTAATGTATTTTTTCAAACATTTTGGAAATGCTCCTGAATAAATAGTTACACATGTTGAGTGGCTTTTGAGAGGTCAAATTATTAGGAGGAGAATATGATAGGCATACAACCTAGAGAATCTACCTTCACAAGTGAAGAATCTCATGAAAGTCTTCATCGAAGTGGTGTATTTCTCCAATAAATATCTAAAAGGCATGAGGTGAGTATGTGTTTCTCTGTATGGCGTCTTTAAGAAAGGGTTGTAGTATTCAAGATCTAGGCTCATTCCTTTGAACCAATAATCACCATTGTCTAGTAACCCTATTGAAAGTGAGATGGAAGTCACTAAAAAACTGAACTCAACACCATCAATCACAATAGTTTCTCCTTTTGGCTAAGTTTCCACCCAATATGTTAATTTGTCATGAAATCCCACCTAGCTCACCCTTTTACGAAATTCAAGGCAATGGGCATCCTCAAAGAATTGTTCGATGAAAGTATAGGAGTTGATTACATTATAGTTTGTTGGTTCATATATGAGGATCTTCACTCCTTTATGTTGTTTTTCTCTCTGGCAAAGATTCTGCCCCCATGATGACACAAACTCTTGTGGATGAGCTTAGGATTGTAAGAAAACATGTGAGAAAGCTTAAAAAATCAATTTCGGTGAGTTTCTGGAAAAATTGAGGTACTCTAGCCCAAGTGTGACGCGGTCTTTCTGAGTGCAGTGCCCAAGCACAGTGTAGTGTTCTTGAGCATAGCGCCAGCCTCCAGAGCACAATGCAGTGTCTCTGAGTGCAGTGCCCTATCCCAAACAATTTTTAAAGGCCTTAAGCTACTTGAAATTGAGAAATTGATAGCTCGTTGCAAATTTCTTAAATTTTTCTATACGATAGATTCTTGACACATCAAATTTTGACACTCCATCAGTGAGAAAAAATGTTTTTCCCAAGGCCACCACAAAACCCAGAGTGTCTCTAACAAAAGAGCAGCTCCAACTTTCTAAGCACTTTTGGATGCCTTCCATTAATCTAAATAATTATCTGAAGGTACCATTGGAAATCTTAGGATGTCTGCTACACACTAGAGTCCTTAAGTACTTCCAACACCTGCTCCAAATCCCTAAAAAACGGTCTTGAAGTCAGGCTTTCTAGAAGTGTAGCAACTCTCCCATAGCAAGCGCATTTTAGGAATTTATTTCAAATCATAACACCTGTGCGTAAAATGAAGGATTTTTTTGTTCCTTGGACTATAATGGACACAAAAATCTTTCACTTTTGTAAAATTCTTCTCCATTTGGTCAAAAACATATTTTGAAGAAAACATGTCCCTATGAGAAATGATGAGGCGAGGTAGTGTACTGCAACATTGTCTTATTTGAACTAAAACATTACCTTTACCTTTATTTTTCTTTCCCTAAGCTGCTAACTCCCTTTACCCACTTAGTCATATGATGGACATGCTTTTGGCAACATATGGTATCACGATGACACATGGAGTGAAACCCTAGACCATGAACTAAAATGAGGAATTTAACAATTTCATCACCTAAGACACTTAAATGAAAATATGATACCTCAAAGAAGACAATGACCAGGATGAGTGATGAAGGCCATGAGTAAGTGAAGGGAGCAATAGTGACTTAACACAACAACAGTGACCAAATTTTTACTTGAAGGCTCACTGAAATGACAAAAATTTGACTTGACACCCTAACAACACCTTGTAAGAGCATATCTGATCATTGATGATAGGTTGAACAGACTGTCACTAACGTTGGCTCCAACACCGTAGACCAAGTATCCTTATCCATCGGGCATGGAGTTAGAATGCAAAGACTAAACTCAAATTGAAAACTCAGTAACTAACTGACTGACTTGATTATAAGAAACATACTGACTGAAAAATTGAGTTTACAACTTTTTTAACAAAAATAAAACACTAGCCGATCATAGAAGCCTTATGGCCTTCTCGTCGAGCTTCAAACTTCTGACGATAGTTGCTAGCTTGCTAAAACTGTATATACAATCATGTGTAATGATCCCTCTAATGTAACCAATCCATCAAATGGCTACTTATTTGAATCCTACTCGTATTTTCCTTGAGAAAGCAAAAAAAACAGAAGCCAGGCCACTACAAGTATCCACTGAACATGTGCTCATGATCCATAAAAACAAGAAAATTCATCTTTCGAAATGACTGCAACAAATCAGTGCAAGAATACTTAAAAATATGAAATGTTACCTTGTCTTTAAATCCAACAAAACCACAAGTTCACCTTTCATTTTGATCTAAAAGAATACTTGGTTGTTGATCCACGGGAAGGAATCAGGAAATATGACTTTCTGCCACCTGACTGTTAGCTATAAATTTCTCAAGCATGAGTAAGTCTGATTCTATCTCTGGCATACTGTCTATCTCAGACTCATACTCTTCCATTTCATATTCTAAATCATCCTTGAACAAAACACATCCTTCAATATTATTAAACAAGTCAGCTCTATCCTTTTCATGAAAGAAAACAATCTTTGTTAGCTGATCTACTTGTAGGAAATATACATCACAAATTGGCTTACTCACAATAGCTTCATGTATAGTTTCATTAGTCTCATGATTGTCATCATTAAACCCAGATTCTCATTTTCAATGATGGATGAAATTTCACTCACAAAATCTTGACTTTGTGAACCTTGCAAAACTGCCTTCACTTGGTCTGTAACATGGTTTTTCGGGAGTTGATCAATTTCATATTTAGACAGAGGAGAAAACTGGGTCTTATGGAGATCAGCATTGGCTTGGTGATTTTCATTTTCAATATTAGGAGTAGGCCTTTCGCTATTTTGATCCTAGTCTATTTCATCCAAGGAGGAAGCTGATGATTCTTGTTGGGAGGAAAAATCATAAAGGGCTATAATTTATCTTCTTCCCTAAATTCTTCATCCCCATACAAATTTTCATGGAATTTAAGGAAATTTTCAGAAATATCACAACATCTATCCATCATTGATAAGGAAAAATTGCATCTTTGATAATGTTGAAAGAAAAGTGAATGAAAATCATTTGAAGAATATAAACTAGCAGATGGTAGACTCTCATACCATTTATTCACCATTTCCTCCAAGGAGGCCATGAAAATCTTCATCAGACAATCTTCAAGAAACTTAGCCTTTAATCTGTGAATATGAAAATGAAATTTGACCAAATGCAGACTAGCATCTTCTCCATCCTAACCTTTAAACATTGGCAGCCGTGTTTGGCAATCTATACAGGGAATTCGATTTGGATAGCCAGGAATATGAGCTTTATTCATAGCAGCATACCTTTGAGTAGTTGAATCCATCTTGAAAATAATTAAGTCATGAAGAAGTTCTTAAAACTACCGGTTTTTGAACAATGAAGTTGCCATGAAATTTCTAAACCTTTGGATTCTTCGACACTGGAGTCGCCAAGTGAAATATGCACAACCTTTCTTGTGTTTGGTCACTGTTCACCATCAACAATCAAATCTGATCCTTCTTCTTCTTTCCTAGGGAAGATATGATCTTCCATTCCCCAGTCATGGTGCCAAAAATGTTAGTCCTTACAATCTCTTAGGCTGAAAAGGAAATCGAGAAGGGTAACATCAAACCACCTTAGCTCAGTAGCTAGCCCCACTGAGCATGAGGGGGATATATCTGAGTCTCCTATCAATGATATGACTTTAAATAAAATTAACTTTAGGCTAGATATGTGTATTTGTTTGTTTGTTTGTGAGAAAAAGGTTTTTTGGGTTTTCTGAACTTAGGGTTTGGAGCCACAAAGAGGTCTAGGTTGTAGGAGTGTAGGAGAAAATATGAGAAGGAGCTAGATATCAAAAGCCATAATGTATTTTGAATATTGTCAGTGTAGTATACAATATATAGTGTGGAAGAAACTAATGAGAATAAATAAACATCATTTCATTATCTTAGGGAGATATACACATAACTATGAAAACCCAATAACAAAGCTTGAAAAACAAGAATTCTTTGTATTTTACCATAAAGCATCCATATAAAGAAGAGATATAATGTAGATAAATATGTTTCGACCATTAGAAAACGAAAAGAATAAAGTACAAGCAGCATGAACTCACTGGGCTAGAGTTCCTTGAAAATAGCTACAACATGTCTCTGTATTAGCTGAACAGATGATTACATGCAAGCTTCCCTCACAAAAAGTTAAATTCTCTTCTCCTCAATAGAAATGATACATATATACTCTCTTATACCACTTTCCCACCTTCAAGACTTGAATTCCTTAGTGGAGGAATTGACTCCAAGATTCTCTCAACCAACAAGTGAGAGTGAGAAGGTGAAACTCAAACACTTCATGGAGAGTTTGTTTAGGAGTTTGATTCTTTTATGAGGCCTAATTAACATAAAGAAACAACCTATGATATACATTTATTCATGCCTACATCACCTAGCCTCAAACTAGTTCCATTACATATAGAATATTGACTTTGA
This sequence comes from Pinus taeda, assembly GCA_000404065.3. Lineage (NCBI taxonomy): Eukaryota > Viridiplantae > Streptophyta > Pinopsida > Pinales > Pinaceae > Pinus > Pinus taeda. Next base: position 267,651 of record APFE030457319.1, on the reverse strand, counting down.
CTGAGTCAAACTAGAAAGTAGAAATTTTACACAGTGAAATTTTCCAATTAAAACACAGAAAAGCGCAGAAGTGCAACGCCGACTTTGAGCTGATTTTCATGTGCCTTCTACTGGTAAAAAAGCAAAAATGAAAGAACAATCAAATAGCTCTTCAATTCTAGTTTCTAGAACAGTTTGAATTTTTGAATTTGGACCATGAGAAGACTTTCAAAAATCTATTCTCCCAAGATTGCTCTAGAAGCGCAACACCTGTCAAAAAATGGTCTAGAATGCTAGTTTTTTGCCACGTTTTAGCATTTTTCTCCAAAAATGAGCCATCTCTGCAAAACCTAAGTGAATGAGTTTTTAGAGGATGGAAAAATCTTTCCAAAAATGTAGATATTTCGTCAAATAGAGGCCTGAGGAAAAGGTGCAACGCCTTGGCGTTGCGCTTCTGGAGCAACTGATTTTTTGAATTTAGACCAAAAATTCTCAAAAAACGTAAATTGCTTAGAATTTTATCAAAATTGGAGGGAAGGTGTAAAAATATATTTTTTAAAGCTTCATAGATGCTTTAGCAAACATCTCCAAGTTTCCCTCATCCATTTGGCCTTTTTTCACATCCTTCAGCTTATTTTCAAGTTGGTTTACTTTGACATTGGTGATCATGTTTTAAGCTTAGTAGTGGTGTGTGATGTGTCTGAGAAACTAACTATCCCTATTTTCTTTCTTAGGGAGTTCTCCAAGTTTTCTTTTACCCTATTTAGCCAATATTCCTTATCTTGATGAACCTCTAGGGAAATCTTATTCTCTAGTTCAAGGTCTTCATTCAACAAAATTTGTTATTGCTCTTCTTGCAAAGATTTTTTGAGGACTCTTTTTCTTGGTCTTTCCCTTTTTTCTTTCCCCTTTGATGCTTCATGCTCACTTGATTCCATGATTTGCTTACCTTTTCCAACTTGATGCAATAACTTTGCTTTTTCCTTTTCTAGGATCAACTCATTTTCTTTGAGTTGACTATTTTCCTGTTCAAGGAATGATATGACATATTTTTTTCTTTCCAAAATGATTGCTAGCTCCTTTATTTGATAGTCCTTATCCCTAATTGTCTATCACATGTTTGAAGTCTGATCCTTAGTCTCTGTGTTGGGTCCCTATAATACTAGTGATTACCCCATTACTATTGTAGTTGTACACCTTATTAGTATTTGTGCCCCTATTATCCCCATATTGTTATTATTGTGCCCGATAGAATCCCTCTATTGTTATTTTTGTGGCTTTATATTATTATTGTTAGGTCGGCTGGGTTATATTGTGACTCCTTAGACTCCTACATATAGAAATGAGGTTTTGTCATTTGAATCATCCAAGAATTGTTCATTTATGTAATGTAAAGGATGTTACCCCCTCGAAGGGGCTGAATTCTAAGGCGTTGATCTATCTTTTCTATCTTTTCTTGAGCCGGTTTCATAACATTTGGTATCAGAGGTTAGGATTCTAGGGTTTTTCTGCTCCAAATAGGTCATCGTGGCATTTTCGCTATAAAATTTTTTCTGCAATGTGTCAAAAGCTAAAAAAAAAACCCATTTGAGAATACATCCCGCCGAATCTCAAGTCCAAATTTCAGAGCTTTTGGCACTATATTTTCTGAGATATGATCTGAGGAACTTGGTCCTTTTGAAGAATCCGCAATTACATTCAAAACAGGTGACCTGAGGAAAATAGTCATGAATTTCTCTCTGAGTATCCAATTGAAATTTTGTAAGAAGGTACAGAAAGCGGATGGACTATAGTTTCTTGTATATAATATTTAGAGGCAAAGGTCAAAACAGGGACACGTGGCATGTCGTACAAGGTTGCTCTATTAAATTAGTTGATAATCAGGTCACTGTGGGAGATTTGGCATAACTCTTCATTGGAGAATCCAATTGGGGTCATACTGGTGGCATTGGAAAGAGGACATAGAGGGCTACCACAGGTCAGAATTTTAGAAATGGATGATATGACATTATAGAGATACATCATAGGCAATATCGAGCTCCTACAAAGTAAAAAAAGGTGTGTATATTTTTTTAAATGTTTGCTTAAGCTTGGTTTGAAAAATTATTTTGAAGGAATTCAAAGGGCATAGTAAAGCATTATTATCGGTAATTGATGCCCCGAGGAAAGAAAATGGAAACACCTAGTAGGTGACCTGAAAGCTCTAGCATGACTCATGAAGAAGAGGAAGAATTGCAACATGATATATCGAAATTACGAGACCAAGTGCAACAAGTGTCACTTGCACAAAAAGGAACAGAATCTAAGATGGATGGTTTAAAGAAGGTAGAAGCTAAGATGGATGGTTTAAAGAAAGGCGTAGAATCTAAGATGGATTGTTTAAAGAAAGGTGTAAAAGCTAAGATGAATGACGTGGAAGCTAAGATGGACGATTTGAAGATAGATTTTAAGACAGACATGGAAGAATTGAAGAAATTGTTACAAGAAAGGGTCACTAATGGTGAAAGGGTAGTAAAAGAAACTCATGATGAGAACAAAAGAAATGTTAATCATGATTCCATAGACTCCAATGTTGGATCGAAGACCCAACATATTCCAAAAATCGATATGAGGAAGTTTGATGGCAAGGATCCCACAACATGGATATTACAGATGGAGCAATTTTTCAATCTCAATAATGTGTAAAACACACAAAAGGTATGTATTGCAACTTTTTATTTGGAACCAAATCAGTTTGTACGCTATCAATGGCTTTGCTCTCATAAATAATTTATCACTTGGGCAATTTTTACGGAAGAATTGATAGCACATTATGAGGATACAAAAAGCAACACTTTTTTTAGCCAATTGATAAGT
>APFE030457319.1:206756-258496 GCA_000404065.3 Pinus taeda | reverse complement strand
AAGGAGGTTTTGTCATTTGAATCATCCAAGAATTGTTCATTTATGTAATGTAAATGAGGTTACCCCCTCGAAGAGGCTAAATTCTAAGGCGTTGATCTATATTTTCTATCTTTTCTTGAGTTGGTTTCATAACACTCTGAATCAACCAGTTCAAAGTCATGCTCAGTTATGTCTTTCTCTTTTGCTGCCAGTTCCTGCTTTTTCGATGAAGAAGGCTTGGCCCCTTTCTGTCTCTATGAAGAAAACACAAGCCTTTGTCCTTTCTTATACACTTTAGTCACCTTAGGTTTGGGTAGCTAATTCTTCTCCATTGTTCTGCTAGATGACCCCACCTTTGTTTTTTGTTTTGGTATACTAGGATACTGAGATGCTTCATTTGTTTCATGCCATTTTAATGCTTCTTATAAAAAGGCTTCCCAATCCATACCTTTCTTTGCCAGCTGGTAAAGGACAATGGTTTTGATTAGACTATGACGAAACAAGCTTGGGGAGTGCTCTTTGTCCTTTAATTGTATTTTTTCAAACATTTTGGAAATGTTCCTGAATAGATAGTTACACATGTTGAGTGGCTTTTGAGAGGTGAAATGCATCACGAGTCGAATATCATAGGCCCACAACCTGGATAATCTACCTTCACAAGTGAAGAATCTCATGACAGTCTTCATCAAAGGGGCATATTTCACTAATAAATATCTGAAAGGCATGAGGTGAGTATGTGTTTCTCCATATGGCATATTTAAGAAAGGCTTATAGTATTCAAGATCTAGGCTTGTTCCTTTGAACCAATATTTTCCATTGTCTAGTAACCCTGTTGCAAGTGAGATGGAAGTCACTAAAAAACTGAACCCAACACCAGAAATGACAATAGTTTCTCCTTTCAGCTGAGTTGCCACCCAATCTGTTAATTGCTCATGAAATCCCACTTCACTCACCCTCTTGCAAAATTCCAAGAAATGGACATACTCAAAGAATTATTTGATGAAAGTATAGGAGTTTATTTCATTACAGTTTGTTGGTTCATATCTGAGGATCTTCCCGCCTTTATTTTTTCTTTTTCTCTATGGCAAAGATTATGCCTCCATTATCACACAAAGTCTTTGGATGAGTTTATGATTGTAAGAAAACAAGTGAGAAAGCTTAAAAAATAAATTTGGTTTACCTTTTGGTAAATTTGAGGTGCTCTGGCCCAAGTGCAGTGCAGTATTCCTAAGCATAGCACCCAAGTGCAGTGTAGTGTTATTGAGCACAGCGCTGGCCTCCTGAGCATAACGCAGTGTCTCTGAGCACAACTCCATATTCCAAACAACGTTTGGAGGCTTTAAACTACTCCAAATTGAGAAATTAATAGCTTTTTGGAAAGACCTTGAAGTCTTATATAAGATAGACACCTCAAGGATGCAATTTGGACACTCCATCAGGGAGAAAAAATGTCTTTCCCAAGTTCACTCCAAAATCGAGGGTGTCTCTAACAGAAGAGTAGCTCCAACTTTCCGAGCACTTTTGGATGACTTCCAGTAATCCAAATCATGATCTGAGGGTACCATTGGAAAGCTTAGGATGTATACTACACACTAGAATCCTTAAGTACTACCAAAACATGTTCCAAATCCTTGAAAAACTATCTTGGATTCAAGCTTTCCAGAAGTGCATCAACTCTCCCGTAGCAAGTGTATTTTGGGAATTTCTTTCAAATCAGAATACATGTGCATAAAATGAAGGAGGTTTCTATTCCATGGACTATAAAGGACACAAACCTCTTTCACTTTTGTAAAATTATTCTCCATTTGGTTAGAAACATGTTTTGAAGAAAACATGTCCCTATGAGAAATGATGAGGTGAGGTAGTGTACTGCAACATTGTCTTATTTGAAATAAAACAATACCTTTACCTTTATTTTGCTTTTGCTAAGCTGCTAACTCCCTTTACCCACTTAATCACATCATGGACATGTTTTTGGAAACATATGGTATCATGATGACACATGGAGTGAAACCCTAGACCATGACCTAAAATGAGGAATTTAACCATTTCATGACCCAAGACACTTAAATGAAAATATGATACCTCGAAGAAGACAATGACCATGATGAGTGCTGAAGACCATGAGTAAGTGAAGGGGGCAGCGGTGACCTAGACGCAACAATTAGTGAGCAAAATTTTATTTGAAGACTCATTGAAATGACAAAAGTTTGAATTGACACCCTAACAACACCTTGTGAGAGCATATTTGAACACTGGTGACAGGTCGCACTGACTATCACTGACACCTATAAAAGAAAAATTTATGGATTTGCAAACTTCCAAATTTTTGTGAAGTGATATTTAACACTATTCATAAACTTTTTGAAAATGTAATTAAAAATATAGCATAGATATATATAATATCCATAATTAGAAAAACTAGATAAAAATATCCACAAAATTCAATAAATAGCCATTAAACTTTTTTCCTAATTAAGATGAGAAAAATATTGAATATTTAAAAAATTAAAATATAAATATCCTGATATTTTGAGAATGGTCATTGAAATATTTCATTGGATCTAGACAAGCAAAAATATATGTATTTTCTGAAGACATTTCATGAAATGTTTTTCCAAACTCAAATTATAATTGAAATGAAATGATATTTTAAGGTCCACGAGTCTAAAAATACTCTATGAGACCATTAGTTCCCTATTTTTCATTTTTTACAATTCAATCCTTTTCTAATTCAAATTGATGATGAGTTGGTCCAATCTTCCAGCAATCCCCTCACTAAAAAGACAATGCCAGGAAACTGATGCTAACATGTTCTCATAACTTTCTCTCATGTCTTTGAATGCATCACATTCCAAAATGAAATTCTTTTCTAATTCCAGAACCCCAAATGTGAAAAATGTACACACCCATTCTTCCCAAGCTTCTTTGGGCCTTTTGCACTATCCCGTTTCACAACGAAGTTGATGTGACTTTGTCCTTAATTGAGCAATAAGAACCTTTGCCCTCCATGAAATGCTACCTCCAATGAAATATTTTTGCTATAGATCACACGTAGGGTTGAATTCCTCAATGTAATATTTCTTCTTTTTACCCAACTCTTTTCCCCATACCTTTTTAAGAAACTTCTCCATAACAAAATCCTTTAGCTCCTTGTTATTTGTGGGATAGGCATTGAGGTAGATATTCCTTTTGCATCCATGTGTAGTTTTGTTTCATCCATGTTTTGTTTATTTCAGTAGTGCCTTCATTCAAGATAACATTAGGCCATCTAGCTACTCTGATTTTCTTAATTATTTTTAGATATCTTATGATCTACACCATAGCAATTGCTCTAATGGGAGTTGTTATTGTTTCACTCAACATTATCTCATAAGGTACCGAAATTTTTATTTTGAACTTGCTAATGATCAAGCGTTTTTGGATTTTCTCAATTTGTTTCCATTTTGAGACGGGAGTGCTGCTAGCCCACAATTCACTCCAATATAGCATCACTGGAAAAACTAGGAGTCCAAAAAGAACTTTAATCGTTTTACAATCCCATAACTCTGCCTCTCTACATCTGTTTTGAAGAGCATATAATTCTTTCCACCCTCCTAAAATTCTCATTTGTTTGCAGTCATCCCAATTGAGTTTGTTGTTGAAATCAATCCCAAGGTACTTGTACTCCTTTCCTTCTTCAAGAATGTTGTCTTCAAAGAAGAAAGTATGCTGGCTTTGCCTCATTTTATTAGATAAAACCATTGTTTTGGTCCTACTATTATTGACTAGCATCCACACTACTCTAAAAAAATGCTCAAGGGCATATACGTTCATTTGCAATCCATGAGCCAATTTAGAAATCAACACAATATCATTAGCATATAAAAGAATCTTTATCACAAACTGTTAAAATTGGAAACTAGGGCCAAACTTCATGTGGGTCATCTTATTCATGGCTGATAATATTTTTCTCTCTACTAAATTATTGAAGATAGAAGAAGATTTGATCAAAGGGTTTCCCAATATTGGGGTTTGTCCTTGGCTAGCCACCACATCTTGTGTCTCTTGTCTTGGCTTGTTTTCTGTTGATCGTTTAATGTTCTATCTGCACTTTACTTATGTATCTGTGATTTCTAAACTGTGGACAGTAATAAGAAATATAAGTAAACTATTTTAAGCATAGAACATACCATAATTTAACATGGTATCACATCTGAGGTGAAGACAATGCCTAAGCAACAGTGACAGAGAAATCATCGACAATAGTTGGGACAAGGCAAAAGGATCAATGGGTTCAAATTTACCAAGGGTGAAGTGGAAGTAGAGAATATTATGATAATGGCATAGCAGAAGTTTTTGATGGCCTAATTAAAGATCACTTCATTTGGAAGTTCAAATCTAAGGGTGTAGGGAATGTTACCCCTCAATTGAATGAAGGCAACTCGATTCATTTACAAAATCTTTTTTCATGTACCTGATCACAAGAAGAACTTTTTGTCCATTTTAGTAATGGAAGTCAAAGGTTACAAGGTGGCACTCATTGATTAAAAGGTACGTGTTTGAAAATAGATTTTTTCAAAGATGTTTTTCAGTTCAAGGTTGTATCAAGTTGCAAGAAGTCCACTGGGGACCATGTCCATTGACATAGCACCGGAGGTCTGTGAGTGAAATGGTGACAGGGATGCCTGAATTCAAAAAGAGCATGAAGGTACATGTCCGAGATGTAACGAAGGAAAATCCTACAAGGGGACTATTCCCATCATGTAGTAGGTCCACAAGTTTGGAACAACCCGTGGAGTTTGAGATTCATGAACGGGAATCTAATGTATACAGGTGGAAGAAAACCCTCCATCGCTTGAAGCAAAAACCCCGAGCATAGTATGAGAGGATTGATAGGTGTTTGATGAAGCTGAGATTCATTGGGAGTGAAACCGAACCAAATCATTACCCGAAGGTTGTGGATGATAGACCTCTCATACTGGAACCTCATAAGGATGACCAATTTCTGACAGGTGCAGACCCTCTCATTTATAGAAGTAAGAGGGAGTTGGATTCTAAATGTGGAATGATAAACTGCAAGCCTATGACTACCTCAAGGAAATTAACTTTCAGAAGTTATATGGTAGTGATGTCGGACCAGATTTGGGAAATGCCTCTGAGTTTCATAAACTCTATCACGTTGATGTTCTTGGTGAACTTCCCTCTAAACATATGTTTTGCAGTTAGCATGGTGAGCTCATATTTGGTTGAGCCTCATTAGATGGGTTCCAAGAATCCTCTAAGATATCTTCGGGGCACAATCTCTCATGGATTGATATACACTGCTAGAAATATGAAAACTGCATGATTATTCGAATGTTGACTGGGCAGGCATTGTGGAGGATCACTAGAGTAGTTCTCAATGCTGGTTCTCTTTGGATTTTTATTCGATATCATGGATGAGTAGGAAGCAGAAATCGGTTTTTATAAGTACCACCAAGACCGGATACATAACTAGGAGTATGACCTCGTATGAAGTTACCTGGTTGTCGAAACTCTTCAGTCAGTACACATGAGGAATACCACTATGATTCTCTGTGACAACCAGAGGTGGGATTTGATTATTGAGGAATCATGTATTCAATGATTGCTTTAGCAGAAAGACATTAGATAATTCCTTATCTAGGATATGGTAAGTCTATGAGCAAGGAGGCTCCATCGCACTGAGAAGATGTACAGGTCGTACACTTTGTCAGAGCCTAGGGGAAAGATCAAATTTTTTATTTTCCCGAACGACTTGGAGTCATCAAGAGACCCTTGTAAAAGGGTCTTGCATGTTGCATACATTGAGCTCTGGGAGATCTTGGGCTTGCGATTCTTACTGGAGCAACATATGACCACATGGTGACTCACCCTCCCCTGGTGGTGTGCACTGGGACAAGATGATTCACTCTCTTGTGGGACAAGATGATTCACTCTCCTATGGATAGAATGATTCACTCTCTTGTGGATAAGATGATTCTCTCTCTTGTGGGACAGGATCATTCGCTCTCCTGTGGACAGGATGATTCACTCTCCTATGGACAAGATGATTCACTCTCTTGTGGGACAAAATGATTCACTCTCCTGTGGACAGGATGATTCGCTCCCCTATGAAAAAGATGATTCACTCTCTTGTGGGACAAGATGATTCGCCCTCTTGTGGGACAAGATGATTCACTCTCTTATGTAGCAGGATGATTAATTCTCCTATGAGGTGTGGATGATGTGTTCTCCATGATGATTTCTAACAGGATGATTGATTCTCCTGTGAGGTCTAGATGATGTGTTCTCCATGATGATTGTGTAGTAGGATGATTAATTCTCTTGTGAGGTTTGGATGATGTGTTCTCCATGACAATTGTGTAGCGGGATGATTAATTCCCTTGTGAGGTCTGGATGATGTGTTCTCCATGACGATTGTGTAGCAGGATGATTAGTTCTCTTGTAAGGTCTAGATGATGTGTTCTCCATGACGATTGTGTAGCGGGATGATTAGTTATCCTATGAGGACTGGATGTTGTGTTCTCCACGGTGATTGTGTATCAGGATGATTAGTTCTCCTATGAGGACAACATTGATTACGTTCTCCTGTCGAGGCATCCTACCCATGCAGTCTGGGACCCATGGGAAGTACCTCTCATCTAATCAATGAGCAGGGAAATGAGGATAGGGACCATAGTAGTACTGATGGACATATCGCTGTATCTACCATACTCCCTATGCTAGGATGACCTTCATTGGTCTAGGATCAATGATACTAGCTAGGACTAGCTGCAGGAGTTGTACCCACTATGACGCTAACTTCGGGTCGGTTGAGACTGGTCTGGGACCAATGGTACATACTCTGAGACTGACCTCTGCTCAGTGCAGTACTGGTCTGGGACCAGTGAGAGTGGTACATACTATGACGCTAACTTCGAGTTAGTTGAGACTGGTCTGGGACTAGTGGTACACTCTTTGAGATTGTGATACTGGTCTGGGACCATTGGTAGGAGTGGTACCTACTATGACGTTGACTTTGGGTTGGTTGAGACTGGTCTAATACCAATGTTATGCACTCTGAGACTGACTTTGAGTTAGTGGAGGATGATACTGGTCTGGGACCAGTGGTAGGAGTTGTACTCACTATGACGCTAACTTTAAGTTGTTTGAGACTGGTCTGAGAGTAGTGGTACATACTTTGAGACTGAGTTTGAGTTAGTATGATACATCCTTGATCATTTCTTCTTCTTCATAATTTGGACAAAAGCAGAACAGAGTAGAGAAGATCAGAGCAGAGTAGTACAGATCAATATAGGGCAGAACAAGACAAAGTAGAATAGGTAGAATAGAGCAGAGCAGGGCAAAGGTCAAACTGTATAGGGCAGTGTATTTTATGGATGAATAGTAGTGACCGACAAATACATTGCAGATGAAGTTCTCCCTAGTTGAGAGGGAGTGTTAAAATTTCCAACTAGGCCCAAATTTCATGTGGGTCATCTTATTCATGGCCGACAATATTTTTATTAGATTCCTCTCGTTGAGAGGTGTAGGATTGATCTGAAGATTATCCAATTCCGATAAGTATTCATGGAGATACGAATTTATTTTGATTATGGAATTATTATGAAGCCAACCTACAACTTATGTAGGCTGAAGAAGCCCAAACGTCATGTCTATTCAACCTCTACATTTTAGTATAAATAGAAGAGGACTTGAAGTCATTTCTACACACACTTGGATCTCTTCCTCTCTCTACTTGTCTTTGGATTTTAGTAGGAGGAGAGATCCTAAGATGAAGCCAATGATACCGATGATACTGATATCGTTGATGTTGATAATGATGATGTCGGTGAAGCCAATGATGCCGGTTGATGCCAATGATACTGATGCCATTGATGTCCATGATGATGATGCTAGTGAAGCTAATGATGCCGGTGAAGCTGATGATGCTGATGAAGCCGATGATGCCGATGATGCCGGTGCTGCCAATGATGCTGGTGAAGCTGGTGATGCTGATGATGATGATGCCAGTGATGCTGATGATGCCGATGAAGCCGATGATGCGGGTTAATGCTGATGATACTAATGCCACTGATGTCGATGATGATGATGCCGGTGAAGCCGATGATGTCGGCTAATGCCAATGACACTGATGCTGCTGATGATGATGCCGATGAAGCTGATGATGCCAGTGAAGCCGATGATGCTAGTGAAGCCGATGATGCCGGTGATGCCGATGATGCCGGTGATGCTGATGATGCCGGTGAAGCTGGTGATGCCGATGATGATGATGTCAGTGATGTCGATGATGATGATGTCGGTGATGCCGATGATGCTAGTGAAGATGATGATGCTAATGATGCCGATGATGTCGTTGAACCCGATGATGCCGGTGAAGCTAGTGATGCCAGTGATGCCGATGATGATGATGCTAGTGAAGCCGATGATGCCGGTGAAGCCGATGATTCCGGTGATGTCGATGATGTCGATGAAGCCGATGATGCTGGCGATGCCGATGATGTTGATGTCGCTGATCTAGGGTTTGTCGCTACTGATGTAAATCAGATTTATGTACTATTTCTCTCTACTGAATTATTGAAAATGAAAGAAGATTTGATCAAAGGGTTTCCTCGTATTGGGGTTTGTCCCTAGCTAGCCGCCACATCTTGTGTCTCTTGTCTTGGTTTGTTTTTTGTTGATCCTTTAATGTTTTATCTGCACTTTACTTATGTACATGTGATTGCTAATCTGTGGATAGTAATAAGAAATACAGGTAAACTACTCTAAGCACAAAACATACCATAATTTAACACAAACTCCCCCAACCGAACACCATATCCACCTTGCAAATTTAGCCACTCTTCTAATTTATCAATATATAGACCAAAAAGTGTAGGGGATAGAGGGTAACCTTGCTTGACTCCAATGTCACTTCTAAAGCTTTCTGAAATACCTGCTGATGTGCCAATTTTTACTTTCACTTCTTCATAAAGTCTATGGAAAGCAGCTCTAAAATGCACAGGAATTTCAAGTTCTTCCATTCTATGCCCCAACTTATCCCTAGGGACTATGTTAAATGATTTTTTGAAGTCAACAAAGCAACAGAATACTTCTTCTTTGTCCTCCCAAACCTTTTCAACAATGTGTCTTAATGTGATACCATGATCCACTATAGAATGTTTCGTCCTAAAACTCGCTTGTCCTCTTGCCCTCTTTTCTTTTACTTTTTCCCACTTACTAATTATGTCTTCTACCATGTTACCAAAAATCATTGCAAACAAAGGATTGATCATAATTGTTCTATAGTTGGATGGATTATTAATGCCTCCACTTTTAAAAAGGGGCATTGCTAGACCAGTTATCCAGTCTCTTGGAAATCCTTGCTGAATGATGTTGTTGAATATTTCCATGATGTGCAGTGCAAGAGTGCTCATTCCCCATTTTATATACTCTGCTTGAAGTTCAACCAAGTCCTTTGCCTTTCCTATTTTCATCTTCTTAACTCCATTCTGCATCTCCTGTAACGTGAAGAGCTTTAATCTTATGTTGACCCTAAGGGGGCATCCACCTCAAATTCTTTCTCACTGAGTTGCCTTGCATATTCAAATAATTGATTGGATGTAATATTATTTTCAATTTGATTCTTCCTTGGTTGCAGTTCCTACAAGAAAATTTTTGGATTATTGTTGCTTAAATATATTAACTCTTCTCTCCTTGTTTACATGAACTCATCTTTTTTCCTTTTTAGTATCTGCTTAAATAAATTTACATTCATCTTCTGCTTTCCTTCCTTTTTCAAGGTTCTCCTTGCCATTTTTCATTCCTCATCAAACCAAGCATTTATAGGAAAACAATTTGATAATGATTTCCTATTTTTTTCTCTTTTGCACTTCTCAACTGCACTTTGAATTGTACTTGTTAACACATGATTGTTCAAGCTTTTGAAACTAGTTTTCTCCTTTAGAATTAATCTCTCTAACATTGTCTTGAAGATAATACAATTTTCTTTTGTTATGAAAATTTTGCCCCTTCATAGTGATTGTCGAGAGCATTGGGTTTTCATCCCATGCTGCCTTTCTTCTAACCATGACAACCTTATATAAATTGGGTTATGGTCTAATTTTAAGTGCCAAATATGCTCTTCAATACCAACTTCCTCTATCTTTTCTATAAAGCGTTTTGAACATATAACATAGTCAACGAAACTTGCCCCATTGTATGTTTTGCGAGTGAAGTTCACCAGCATTTTCCATCTATCTAGACCATTGCAAATAATTAAGTTGAAAGCCCCTAATACAGTGTAGGCAAATCCTCTCCAAAATGGTTGCTAAATTTGTCATCTTCTTAGTGAAGATACATATTTTTCCCAAACGTCACACAAAATATTGTCCCACTATATATTAGCAGAGATCCTAATTTTCCCAAAAGGAGTCATTTAGATTTTTTAATCTTTTTGACTTTTGGATATTTGAGTTTCAAAATAAGGCTCCAGTGTGCATAATTTCGATAAATTTTGATTGACATTGCTAATAATGTGGTATATTTCCAAATAATAATTTGATATTGTTAATGGTGTGACATTTCACATTTATATCATATGAAATTTTTTTTTAAGAAGTTGTAAATTTGTCATTTTAATTAATAAAAATGCTATTATTTAATAGAATTATTTATTTTGAAAAGTAAATATTAATAGAGTTAATGAACAGAAATATGTTTTAATTGAAATACTAGTAAAAAAAATTAATTACTTTTTAATAAGAGAAAAAAAAATATTCAGATTCTAATTATTTATATATTGTTTAAATTAGGTTTTTGTGGTTCATATCAAGTTTATTGAGAAATTTTTTTGGCGAAAATCACAGCAAAATTCATTTGTGGATGCGTTTCGAACCAACAAGTATGGTTCATTGTCAGGAGAAGATGAGAACCTGATCATGGATACAAGATAAGTAGAGAGAATAGGTCATTAAATGGCTTGAAAGAAACAACTACATTTGACCAAGGAAATGGCCACACAGGACTGGGCAACACCTATAATTGAGTGGACCAATAGATAGGGAAAGAAAAATTAATTAGTTAATTAATTAATTAATTAGTTTGTTTGTTAGATAAATTTATTTCCATTCTTAACTAAATATATTTGCTTGTATTTAACTAGAATGAACTTAAACTAAGGATTGTAACCTAATAAATTAATATACTCTTTATTATTTTAAAACTACATAAACTATATAAAGACTTGTATTATTATAGGAATTATTATAGGATATATTAAGAAAAAATTAATAAATGTTTATTAATTAGATAACCTAATTAGTTAGTTAAATATTTGACTTATTTCTAAAGTTTATTTATTTAACAATTATATATAATTAATATGTTAGTATTTATTCTAGCTTAAAACTAAATAAAATGTTAATAAATTATGTTTAAGTATGTTATATGAAGAATTATGGAAAAAACTCGGATAAAAATATAACTATTTATAATTAACTGGTTAATTTGATTATTAAATTTAGTTATTTATATTTATTTACTAAAGGTAAAATGGGATAAATAGGATTAGACCTAATTGTTTTTCAATTAATCAATTAATTATTTTATATGTTTATAATTCTTTCCTTTGTGTTTAATAAAGCCAGTTAAGGCATAAATTTTTTATAACTTAAACTAAGAAATATAACCTAATAACGAAAAAAATCTTATTTTTAATTAAAATATTAATGAAATATAAGAGAACTAATATGAATAAACTGTTAATAATATTAATAAAATACTCCCATCATTTCCCTACTCAAATGTTGGGTGTCTCAACACACTAGCTACTCGTGTGCTGAGAATCTCTGATGAAAACAACCTTGATAAATAGAAACCCCATCTCCTTAATTTTTTTGTTAATGATGGTTATAGTAGGAATCAGTGTCTGAAAGCTTTCCTTAAAGCTAGTAGAGGTCCCAAGGTTAAGAAAGACCCTAAAGATTGAGTCTCAAGAGTTCATCTCCCTTTCATCCAGGAGACCACTGATAAGGTTGCAAGAATCCTTAGGAAGAATAATGTTCCCTCAACCTTTAGAGCCCTTAACACCATTGATAGCTCCCTAAGATTGGTAAAAGACCCTGTTGACCCGAAGGACGTGAAAGGTGTTTATTTTATTCCATGTTCTTGTGGGACTCCCTATCTTGGTGAGACTAAGGGCTATATTAATCAAAGGATTCATGAGCACCCAGCCAACATTAAACATGGGAGGACTTGGTCTTCAGCCTTGGCAGAACACAAAGAGCAGACTATACATCATATATGTATTGAGGAGTCTGGGGTTATTGCCAGGATTGCATCTTTTCATCATAGGAAGTTTAGGGATGCCTTAGAAGTTGAAAAAAGGTTGGGCAATCTCAATAGAGATGATGGATGGAAGATTAGCAACTACTAGATCCCTGCCCTTTCCTTCTAGCCCTGCCCTGCCCCTTGTTTCGTTCTTTTTATTTTGTTCTTCTTTGACCTTTTTCCCCTCATCTTTTGGATTATTTGTTTTTCCCCTTTGTTCCGTTTACTTCTAATTAATTTTTATTCAATGTTTTATTAATATTATTAAAAGTTTATTCATATCACTTCTCTTATATTTCATTTAGATTTTAGTTAAAAATAAGATGTTTTTAGTTATTAGGTTATATTCTTAGTTATACAAATTTTACCCCTTACTGTGCTTTATTAAACACAAATGAAATAATTATAAACATATTAAACTTATTAAATGATAAATAATTAGGTCTAATCCCTATTTATGCAATTTTACCTTTAGTAAATAAATATAAATCAATAAATTTAATAATCAAATGCGCTAATTAATTATTAAATAGTTATATTTTATCCCGGTTTTTCCATTAATTTTTCATATAAAATAATTAACATAAATTTATATATTTTATTTCGTTTTAAGTTATTAAGGAAAATCCTACATATTTAATTATATATATTGTAAAATAAATAAAGATAGGAAATAAGTCAAATATTTAACTAACTAATAGGTTTATCGAATTAATAAACATCTATTATTTTTCTTTAATATATCCTATATATATAATTTCTATAATAATACAAATCTTTTTATAGTTTATGTAGTTTTAAAATAATAAAGGGTATATTAATTTATTAGGTTTCAACTCTTAGTTTAAGTTCATTATAGTTAAACACAAGTAGATATATTTAGTTACAAATGGAAATAAATTTATCCAACAAACTAACTAATTGATTAATTAATTAACTAATTAATTTTCCTTTCCCTATCTCTTGGTCCAATCAATTATAGTTGTTGTTGAGTCTTGTGTAGCCATTTCCCTGGTCAAATGCAGACATTTCTTTCTAGCCGTTGAATGATATGTTCTCTCTATTTAACTTGTAGCCATGATTTGGTTCTTCAAATTGTCCTGATGATGAACCACACTTGTTGGTTCAAAACGAAGAACGACACTTGTTGCTTCGAAACGCCTCGACAAATTAATATTTATATATTATATTTGATTTAAAAAAAAACCATGTTTATATTATATAAAGCAATTGAAAATAATAAATCATTATGGTTAAAACATTTTATTGTCTCACTATCTAACATTTTGGTCATTTTTCAAGATTTAATAAATATTTCTTGGAGTCACAAATTTAGCTTGTATAAAATCTAGGTGTACAATGAAATTTTCAAGACATTGATTCCATTTATAATAAAATTAATAATATATATATAATATATATATATATATTATATATATATATATATATATATATATTTATATATATATAATATTATTTCAATTTCTATCATAGCTTAAATATAGTGAATATACACTACAAATAAAAAATGAAAGAGGCAATTAAATAGTTAAAGTAATTTCACACTCATAATTTCAACAAAATAGCATGTCAATCTTTGACGTAAATTTGAAAATTTTAGTGTTCTATAGACAATCTACATAAGGGTCTAGGAAATAAATTAGTCTTTTGCAAATATAATATATTAAAAGTCACAAGGAAAAATTCTACAAGAATAAATGAATCTTGATTAGATATACTAATTAAAATTAAATAAAATTCACAAGATAAAATTCTACAAGAATGAATGAATCTTGATTAGATAAACAAATTAAAACTAAAATATCCCTAAGTTTCATAATACCAATTTATAGTTTAGTTTTCACATCAAATGACCCGCACTCATTTTTTTCCTGCGGAAATAAATTTGTATCTTAATTCAATAATAGAAAAAAAACACATTTTGTATATGCACACTAGGCATGTGCATTCGCCATGAATCTTCCCAAATCCATGAGTGGCATACATAGAGAAAAGCATATTCATAAATCATTTCAAAGAATATGGCCAAAGTGGCCCTGAGGAGAAGCATAACTATAGGAGAGAAAAGACAAAAACATAGTACAATGGGGAAAATAAAGTAATGCAGAATTCACCAATATTCCCCTTCTTTCATTTCTTTCCTTGTACATGTGACCATTTCCCCAGGTTTGGGCCAATTGGAACTGTTATCACTCCAGGAAACTCTCCTAGGCTATAGATCGTAGATGCCTTCTAACATGTAATCTTCAATATTGTTCTTTGAACTATTGGAATAAATGATGGTTTGGATCAAGTTAGATAACCATTTCAGCTCTATTCTCAATGAAGACATGCATGAACACCCTCAACAACACAAGCCTTTAGACCACAAATGCTCAATAGTTTGTAGATTTAATGGATAAATGGAGAATACTGATAGTACCAGTAGATTGCATACATGAACATATATGAATGACTAGCTACAGGCAGCAAATAAACTTACTGACTATACTGGAAGATGCATATATAATAACACATATAAATGGCTATCTACAGGTAGCAAAGAAGTTTGCTAATCTAGTATATCAAAGCAGAGATAAGATGACAGTTATATGGCCTCACACACACAGAAAACCTGAACAAACTATTCAAGTGCAAGCATAGAACAGCATAAAGGGAATGGACGTTAAACATCTAATGACAAAAGAAGCCTATATTTCCTAGAATGAAGATGAGAAGCTTGAAGAAAAAGAGGAGAAACAGTCTCCAAAATTTGAACCCTTGTTACATCTAGTTTTCTACCTTTTATAGGCCCTTTACAATGCTCCTGAGCTCTCTAGAAGGCTCAGAGTCTTAACCTTGTCTGATCTGTCCCTTAACTATTTGATTCCCTTAATAGGCAGGCACAGCTTGGAGGTTTATTTCTGACAGAGGAATAACTGCATTCAGATATTTTAGGTGCACTGGCAGGGAGCTCTCTCTTGACAGAGATGCTCACAATCTCTTCTGTTGATTTCAACTGTGTTGCGTTGTGCTGCTCCATGATGTATCTGGTTTGGGCTATGTTGTGCTATAGATGCCCATGATATTTCTGTTTTGGGCTAATTGGGCATGCTTTGTTGTGTTGTAGCTGCCTCTCGGCCTTGGCTTCTCTTCAAACTGTTTAATAATGAGTGTTTTCTGTTTTGCATAGAGACCACTGTAACGCTGTAAACTCATGCCAATGTTTGTTCCTTTCCATCTTCAAAAGTCCTCAAAAATGATTTATTTGCCCATCGGATCCACCCTTCTGGTCACCATCGCCTATCATAGATGGCCCGGTCCCTTTGTTCCCTTCGTCTTTTTACAATATGGGGAAAACCTTAAAAACATGAAAAACCAGCCTTTGTGGACTTGAAAACATATATAAATTTCACCTCTAAAACAGATCGGGTCCGGACTTCATCGCTATCAGCGCTGCCAAGGTTCCTATGTATTTCGTTTCATAGCAGAATACATGGAAGATACATTAAAATGGCCTTCCACAGATTTGAAAATATATCCATTTATCGCATAAAATTACATCGGGTCCGCCCCATCAGGTCACACATATGGCCGTTACTAGGCCTCATCCCTAGGTTGGCGCTGATAGCGATATTGCGATGCGATAAATCGCAATTGCGAGTCGCTCGTTCCCCGGTCCTTTATACAACAGAACATGTGCTTTCTGTTGATGCGCCCCGCTAATCCGATAATCGACGATCATTGATCAGCGGTGTCATGCACCTACCTTTTGACTGTCCCCTCTCCCCTGCCGATATGCGATTTTCTGCTTAGATCTAGGCCGTTGATCGGCTAGATCTAAAGGTTGCTGTGCGATGCCTAGTTTAAGCCTACGGTAATGGTTTTTCTATGGTTTTA
Source organism: Pinus taeda (assembly GCA_000404065.3). Classification (NCBI taxonomy): domain Eukaryota; kingdom Viridiplantae; phylum Streptophyta; class Pinopsida; order Pinales; family Pinaceae; genus Pinus; species Pinus taeda. The sequence continues at coordinate 242,305 of APFE030457319.1, read as the reverse complement.
AAGTGTTTTGAGCCTTCCGATAGTGTATTTCTGCCCTTCCAAGGGCTTTCCTCCCGTGACCATTTCAACTTTGAATGATCCTTGAAGTGATTTTGAAGACTTTTGGGGCATACTTGGATCCTTTTTTGGACCGTTTACCCACAAGGCTAACACTGGCTCCCTTTGGGGATGAAAGCCTCCTTGTGAGGTTTCAAGAACTGCAGATCAATGCCTTTCCTATGAAAACAAAAATTAAATCTTCCTTCTAGTGTTCCATTGGGCATGGAGTATATTTTTAATGAAAATAAAAACTTCGAAAAACATATTTACAATAATAAGGCCTTAAAGCCTTAAACGAAATAAAGTTTCAAGAATCGCCCATTTACTGGGTTGCCAAAAGTATCTTCTCCTTCTAGAATATGCAGAATGAATGTATTGTTCTACTGAGCTTGAGCTATGACAAAAGGACCTGTCCATAAGGACTCAAACTTGCCATGATTTCCTCTTTTTCCCTTAAATCCATCCCATTTAAGAACCCAATCACCAACTCGGAAATTGTCCACTTTTGCTTTCTTGTCAAAGGTTTCTTTGATTTTTTTCTGATGAGCCTTTGAATTCTCAATCAACTGCTCTCTGATCGGTTGTAGTTCAACCAGGTTATTCATTCTTCCTACCATGTCATTTTCTTCATCTTGTTCTTCTTGCAAGAACCTAGCCATAGGGAGAATCAGCTGGATGGGGAAAATAGCATCAACACCATAAACAAGTTTAAATGGAGAATTCCCTATGGATTTTTTCATGGTAACTCGGTCAGTACAGAGAGCAAACTTTAGCATGGAATCCCAACTCTTTTTGTTGTCCTCTAACAGCTTTTTGATTACCCTTACCAGGCTCTTGTTAGATGATTTTGCCAGGCCTTTGCCTTGAGGATAATATGAGGTAGAATGCACCACTTGAATGCCAATGGATTCAGTCATGTCCATCAATTCTTTTGCCTTGAACGCTGCTACATTATCAGTGACTAGTTTGGTTGGGCAACCAAATCTATTGAAAATATTCTCATTCAAGAACTTTATGACAACTTGATGATTGGCATTCTTAGTGGGTATAGCCTTAATTCACTTGGTAAAATAATCAATGGCTACTAAGATCCATTTGTGTTTGCCACTAGAATGTGGGTTGATCTGACCTATAAAGTCCAAGCCCCACTACTAGAAGGGACCATTGACATGTATTGGCTTTAAGGGCAGAGATTTTAGCTAATGTCTTCCTACAAACCTCTGAAAGTTGTCACAAGTTTTTATAAAAGAAAACACATCAGAGAAAAAAGTAGGCCAATAATATCCAGCCCTCATGATTTTGTGAGTTGTGCTTTTCCAATAATGATGCCCTCCACAGATGCTAGAATGAAACTGGTGTATGACCTCCGGAGATTGCTCTTTATCTAGACACCTCAAGAGGATTATTGATGGGTTTTTCCAATAAAGCAGATTTTTATTAATGTAGAATTTGGTTGATTTGAGTTTAATGGTACGAGCTTGACTTCAGATAAGTCCCAGAGGGGCTTCTAGCTTTTGCAAAAGATGAACTATGTTGTAATATCATTCACATGTGACTAGATTTTCAGCTAAAGACTATTCCTACTTTTGCTCTTCTGTTCCTCCCTTTGCTTGCTCATAATTTCAATTTAGACCCATGGAATTTATATCTAACAAGCTGCAATTTTCTTCAGCCATAAGTTTAGCCAATCCCTAACCTTTAACAAGCTTAGTGGGCTTCACCTCTATCTTAAACTCTATGAATTTTGCAATCCATTTAGCTCTCTTCCCATCAATATCTGGCTAAGTTAAGATATCCTTTACTGAGGATGAAGGTACATATGCAACTACTTTGGAACGCAGAATATAAATTCTGAATGCCTTTAAAGACTTTATGAGAGCATAAGCTTGTTTTTTGATAAGGTCAAACCTTAGTTCAGCATCCCTTAATGTTTTGCTAAAAAAGGCCACAGGGTGCTCTATGCCTTCATCATTTTTCTACAACAGAACTGTCACAAGTGTATCATAAGAGGAAAAAGAGAAGATACAAAACTCCTTACTATAATCTGGGCTGATTAGAGTGCCGCAAGTGTATCATAAGAGGAAAAAGAGAAGGTACAAAACTCCTTACTGTAATCTGGGCTGATTAGAGTGGGAGCTTCCATGAAAGCTTGCTTGATGGCTTCAAAAGAGCTTCTTGAAGCATCTGTCCATTTTATTTTTGTTCCTTTCTTCAGCATGGAAGTGATGTGCTTTACAAGCTCTACAAAGTTTGGAATGAACCTCCTTATGAAGTTAAGATTACCAAAGAAATATTGAATGTCCCTTTTTGACCTTGGGATGGACAATGTCTGAATGGCTTGAATCCTTGCTGAATCAATCTTCACACCTTCAGCAGAAACAATATGTCCCAGAAGTTTGCCTTCTTCTGGAGCAAACTATGACTTCTTTGGGTTCACTGAAATTCCAAATTTTCTACACTTTAGGAAGACCTTCTTCAAATGCTATAAGTGGTCTTTGTGGCTGTTGGAGAAGACTGTTATGTCATCAAGATAAATAAGGACAATTTTTTCCTTCTCTCCCACGAAGGCTATGTCCATGGCCCTCTGGAAAGTAGGCCCAACATTCGTCAGTCCGAAAGGCATCTTGGAGTATGTGAAAGTGCCCCAAGGAGTAGTGAAGGTAGCCTTTTCCTGATCTTCAGGATGTACAATGATCTGATTGTAACCTGAAAATCCATCGAAGAAAGACATGACTCTAGCCCCTGAAACTCTTTGCAGCAAGTGTTCCATCTTAGGGAGGGGATAGTTATCTTTTTTAGAGCATTTGTTCAGATTCCTGAAGTTGACACAAAGGCTGATTTCTCCATTTTTCTTTCTTACTACCATAATTTTAGCTATCCACTTTGAATACCTTAGGGGAACTATGATTTTGGCATCTAATAGCTTCTTGATTTTTTTCTCAATCAAAGGCAGTAAGAGTGGGTTGATAGCTCTTAATTTCTATTGAAAAGGGGTGGTGTTCTTTTCCAATGGGATCTTATCCTGGACGATGTTCTTATGAGAGGTTTTGAGATCATTGTATTCCCATGCAAAAATATCAGCAAATTGCTTCATGAGGGTGCAATACTCAGAATTCTAGGAAGAGGATAATTGAGTGGATAGATTTATGTATTTCGGATCGGTTGGGCTCCCTATATTGTGTTTACGAACAACAGACTAATTTTCTACTTCGACGGGCTTATATGGCACATTTTTTGGTCAAACAACTTCTCTAGAGGCACTAATCCCTTTGGCATATGGTTACTAGGCAGTTGGACTATGGTTCCTTGGTCGATCTCATTTTTTAACTTGGGCTGGTCACATTCTCCCATGGCTTCATTTTCCTGATCGATGTGCGTTTCAGAAAATTCTTCAACGACTTGCAAAAACCTGTTAATTTCCTCATCATCTTCAAAAACTCTCCAATATTTGACATTGTCAGGCAGAGACGGTCTGTATTTTACCTGAACTTCATATGTCAATTTAAGAGGCAAGGGAGGAATAAACATGCTATCAGGCACAGCAAAGGAGTCAACAAGCTGGTTCTTCATTCTGGGAATATAAGAAATGCTAAAATTATTAAAAGAGTCCTTGAGCCTCCATACCTCATCTCTCTATGCCTTCATCCTTGGATTCTTAGCTTGGAAAGTTTTATTTACCTGTTTAATAATGAGGTTTGTGTCTCCAAACACTTTTAGGCCTTTGATACCCATTTCTTTAGCAGCATTTAAGCCTAGAATCAAATCTTCGTACTCTGTGATGTTGTTTATGACCTGAAAAGTTAATTTGAAAGACAAATGAATGTATTCCTGTGTTGGGGACACAAGGACCACACCTATCCCTACAGCTTCTTTAGAGAAAGCCCCATCAAAAAACATATCCCAAATCTGTGGGTTTTCTTCCTCAGTGATCTAGCAAACTGGTTTCCTGAGTTGCATGGAGGCCAATTGAGATTCTTCAATATGAAGGATACAAGCTCCAAAATCAGTGTCGATATCATATATGGGATGATTGGTGGGATTATTTTCATCACTGGTTATATAAGCCAACTGCGCCTCTATGTATAATCTCTTGCTCTCACCTCCGAAAACTGGGACAGTAGCGACTGATCATTTTGTAATGATACACCTAATCTCTTGATCCAACCTTTGGAAAGTAACATGCCAAACTTGGGAGGTACATCTGGTACCACAATGTCCATCATCATGCTTTTCATAGGGATCTGAGACAAAGTGATGGCTAGGTCCTTGATTAACCCTAGACATTTCACTTTTCTAGAGTCAAAAGAAACCAGGTCATGATAAGGCTTAATGATGTCAAGACCTAACTTATCCATGACAGCCTTGGGCATTAGGTTATAGTTGGCTTCGGTGTCCAAAAGGCAGTTGTGAAGGATTTTATCATGAATAGTTAGAGATACATAAAATGATGGGGAGCTGTCTTCACAATTTTCAATCATTGGGTTGAGGATAAAAGCTGGCTTGTCATCTTGCAGATTTACATAGTCAATAACAGCTTGGATGGCTTTTGTTTCAACGACCTCAAGGATGGATCTTTTGAAGGACTCATTCTTCACTAGTTCAATCAGAGGCATATGTATTCTTAGCTTCTGAATTTCTGATTGAAAACTGAAAGGAGAAGGGGACTTGTCGAGGCCTCTTACCTCATGAGCTGGATCTTTGAGGATGATGGGATCAACTGTCAGTTGTTTTTGCTTATTAGCTTGCAGTACTGTAGGAACAACAGTTCTTTGAAAAAAAGTTTCCTTGGTATTATTTATCTTTGACCTTAAATTATATCTTTGCTGATCTACAGCTTGTAGAATAGCTTCACCATCCCATTCTTGGTTGATCTAGTCATTACATAATGACTTTTCATATGTAGCTGAGGTAAAAAAGGAAGCACTGCCTTTATCTTCTAGACAATGGATCTCATCATCTTCTTCGAACTTCTCTTCTTCCGTGACTGCATTCTGAAAAGGAATCTTCACCCTTTGGTCTTCATTTGCATTTTTGTTTCTTTGTAAAATTTGCAACTGCTCATTCATTCTTCTATATGGATTTGGATTTGGATTTCTTGGGGCAAAGGTATTAGGCATTCTTCTATTCCCCGGTTGCTTCTCAACCTTTAATTTAGAGATTTCAGAGGCTAATGACTCTATCATTTTGGTCAGTTTATCTATCTTAGGATTAGAGGATGATGAAGACTCACCCCTCTATCTTCTTCTGTCAACATTTCCCTCAAGTTTCTCTATAGCCATGATGTTTGATTCCACTTCCAAGGCTGCATCCTGCATGTCAGCCAAAGTAGCACATCCCCTTTCTCTCAATAGTAGGCAGAAGTTAGAATCAAAATCACTAGCATAGGTGAGTTTAGTAGAGGTGGTAGTGGGTTTTACTTTAGTTGGAATCTTGCTGTACATACGGTTAAACCTTTTATTGAAATCAGACAGAAACTCACCAATTTCTCTCTTTAAGTTGCCAAACTCAGTGTGGTAGTAGAGGAGGTCCTTTTCACCCCCCCAATGATTTAGGAATGCATCATCTAAAGCTTCAATTGCTGTTATAGATCTGGGGGTTAGTTCTCTGAACCATTTTCTAGCCTCTCCATCTAGGCTTTGCACAAAGACTCTCATCCACACATCATATTCACTAATGTCCAGATTATCAGCATAGCTATAGAATGACTCAAGATTTTCTTCAGCTGTAACACCTTCAGTCCCAGTGAACTTAGGCCTATATTTATGATATTCTCTAGTAGGCATGGTGTTCAAAGGAGTGCGGAGGATTAGAGGTTGATAACTAGCAGCTATGATTCTTTCCATTTTGGTAGGTGCTTGTGGACCTACCATAGCTTTGGTAGCTAAAAGAGTACTGACAGTCTGAATGATAAAGGACTAAGGAGTGACTGACAGGACTAAAGGAGTATGATGGATAGGAGGTGAGGTTTCCTTTAGGCTTAAAGAAAAAGGAGAACCTAAAGAATAAGGAGCTTTATGAATCTCTGAGAGTTTTTCTTCACTGCCAGTATTAGATGCTATACTTTCAACATGTATTTGTTCTATTACAAGCCTTTCTTGCAGAGATATAGGAGATTGTTTAGGTTTATCTAAACTTGATGCTCCTTTCTTTAATACCTTTCTCTCTTTGATGATTTTTTCAGGATCAGGTACTGGGTTAGCGTGTAGATTTTGAGGATTTCTCTGAGTATGCCTCACAAATTGAGCCAAAACTATGAAGTGGAGTTGCCAAGAGGTTTTCCCTCCAGTAGAGTCCCCAGATAGATGATTAAAACCAAAAATATGCCCAGACATTGTCTATCATCAAACCTAGATCTGTGTCATTTCCCAGGAAAGCTGAGCTTCAGTTTCCTTTCCTCGGAAACGGCGCCAATTATGTTATCACTCCAGGAAACTCTCCTAGGTTGCAGATCAGAGATTCCTATTAACATGTAATCTTCAATATTGTTCTCTGAACTATTGGAATAAATGATGGTTTGGATTAAGTTAGATAACCATTTCGGCTCTATTCTCACTCAAGACATGCATGAACACCCTCAACAACACAAGGCTTTATACCACAAATGCTCAATAGTTTGTAGATTTAATGGATAGATGGATAATACTGATGGATAATACTGACAGTACTAGCAGATTGCATACATGAACATATATGAATGGGTAGCTACAAGCAGAAAATAAACTTATTGACTATACTCGAAGATGCATATATAATAACAAATATAAATGGCTAGCTACAGGTAGTAAAGAAGCTTGCTAATCTAATATATAAAAGTAGAGATAAGATGACAATTATCTGGCCTCAAACACACAGAAAACCTGAACAAACTATTCAAGTGCAAGCGTAGAATAACATAAATGGAATGGACATTGAACATCTAATGGCAAAAGAAGCTTATATTTCTTAGAATGAAGATTAGAAGCTTGAAGGAAAAGAGGAGAAACAGTCTCCAAAAGTGGAACCCTTGTTACATCTAGTTTTCTGCCTTTTATAGGCCCTTTACAATGCTCTTGAGCTCTCTAGAAGGCTCAGAGGGTTAACCTTGTCTGATCTGTCCCTTAACCATTTGATTCCCTCAACAGGTAGGCATGGCTTGGATGTTTCTCTCTTTCTGATAGAGAAGTAACCGCATTAAGATATTTTGGGTGCACTGGCAGGGAGCTCTCTCTTGATAGAGATGCCCACAATCTCTTCTGTTGATTTTGCCTCTGTCGCACTGTGCTGCTCCATGATGTATCTGATTTGGGATTTTTTGTGCTATAGATGCCCATGATATTTCTATTTTGGGCTAATTGGGCATGCTTTTTTGTGTTATAGATGCCTCTCGGCCTCGGTTTCTCTTCAAACTATTTAATAATGAGTGTTTTTTGTTTTACACAGAAACCACTATAATGCTGTAAAATCCCGCCAATGTTTGTTCCTTTTAGTCTTTAAAAGTCCTCAAAAATGATTTATTTACCCATTGGATCTGCCCTTCGGGTCGCTGTCGCCTATCGCAAATGGCCTAGTCCCTTTGTTCCCTTCGTATTTTTGAAATATGGCAAAAACCTTAAAAACATGAAAAATCAGCCTTTGTGGCACCTGAAAACATATATATATTTCACCTCTAAAACACATCGAGTCTGGAATTCATCACTATCGATGCTACCAAGGCTCCTATGTATTTCGTTTCATAGCGGAATACATGGAAAATACATTAAAATGGCCTTTAGTGTATTTGAAAATATATCCATTTATCGCCTATAATTACATCGCGTTCGGCCCATCGAGTCGCACATATGCCCATGACTAGGCCTCATCCCTAGTTTGGCGCCGATAGCAATATTGTGATGCAATAAATCACAATCATGAGTCGCTCGTTCCCCCATCCTTTACACAATATGACATGTGCTTTCCGCCAGTGCAAGCCGCTGATCTGATCATCGGCGGTCACTGATTGGTAGTGTCTTGTGCCTGCCTTTCGACTGTCCCCTCTGTCCTGCTAATATGCAATTTTTCACTTAGATCTGGGCCGTTGATCGGCCAGATCTAACAACTGTTGTGTGATGCCTAGTTTAAACCTGTGGTAATGGTTTTTCTATGGTTTTAGAGTGTTTTCAGCCTCCTAATAGTGTATTTCTGTGCTTCCAAGGGCTTTCCTCCCGCGACCATTATGACTTTGAACAATCCTTGAAAGGATTTTGAAGACTTTTGGGGAATACTTTCATCCTCTTTTGGACCGTTTGCCCACAAGGCTAACAGGAACCATAGCCAACAGACTGACCGATGACTCCCAAGGATGATCTTTGTCTGAATCTGAGCTTTCTGATACATGGACATGTTTTGTGCTCACCAACCCATCCTCCATGTGTGTCCCTTTTGTCTAATGTTCTGAAACCAGGAAAGTTTTATTTTCTAACCTATTATGATTAGGAGAAGTAACAACATGGGTTACATCACCCCTACCTTGTGTAAGTGATCGTGCACCTGAGTATCATCTTTTGCTTAGATTGGTTGGCCCTCCAATATTTCCTCCTCCTCTTTATCTGGTAGTGAGGATATGGATACTATCATCCTTTGTGTTCATTTATCTGCCTCTTCTTATTTTTTGGGTTCTTTTTAGACCAAGGACATGTGTTCTGTAAGTGGCCAATTTGAAACCATGTCTGACATCTAAAAGTATGTTCTCATAATCTAATACTTGGGTCTAGCTGAAGTCTTTATTTTTCATTTAAAATTATCAACACTCCTACATTAACAATAAAATTAGTTCTTCATCTCTATGAATATGAATAAAAATGTCATAATAAGAATAAATAGTTTGCATAGATGAACATTTAAATTTAATATTTTATGATTTATGATTTATCATTTTAATTTGAATTTCAACAAGGTTTCTCATTTATTATTTTTTCTTAACCTTGACCCAAAATTTAATCAATAGAAAAGATTGAAACATATTGCATACTGCAATATATCCAAAATATTTATTAGAGGAAAATATATATTTACAAACATTCAAAACAGATCATCTCTAAAAACAATTCAGTAAAATGTTATTCAAGGTCCATCTTTAAGCATATAGAAAATGACAGTGTAATAAAATAAAGATATAGATTAATTTATTTTATAAAAATGACTCCATCATAAATCCTAACATCAAATTAATTTGCATAATAAATCCCTATACTAATTATCTATCAAACTCTTAACAATGCTATTAATAAACATGTGTGGTTTTATTTCTCAAAACTTGTAGGGAATAGCTCCTAACCCTTTAAATATATTATAATTGTTTGAAGAAGTACATAATATAAAGTGTTCATAAAATTTTACACTCATTAAAAGAATAAAAAAATACATAATTTCTTGACTTTGCAAATGTACTATAAAAAAAAACATCAAAATATTGTCCATAACAATGTTTAATACTGTGGGGTGGGGGCTAGGTCAGTTTTAAGGCTAATTTAAACTTTATCTCAATTCCAATTTTCACATTTGAACTTTGAAAAAATTTATGTGTGAACCACCATCATATCATGTGTAGCAAATTAAATCATCACACATATACATACAAACCAAATAGTTGAGTAGTAAGCACATAGAACACAAAGGATTTAACATGGAAACCCAAAAGGGAAAAACCACGCAATCGTGTTTGTTATATGATTTAAATATGAGCTCCTATTCTATTACAACAAATAGTTTGTGAACAACCTCTCACAAGAATCATCCACTCCCTTAGATTGTTTGCTAGCATCCATTAGTAGGAAACGCCAACTCCCTCCTTTTGTAGACAGTTGACCAACTTACTAAAAGAACCAACTGAAGCACCGGCTTCTTTGATTCATTGCAAAAAGCAAATTGCAACTTCATGGATTTATGCAAGAACCAACTTGCAGGAGGCACCAACCATAAAGCTCTCTTCAAATATCCACTAAGATGGAAGCCCCAACTCCCTATATGTAGGATACAACCCATACTCAATAATGAAAATAATCATCTTTATTCTTGGGACCCACTTTGCGTCGTTCTAGCTCTGTGTCCATCAACTCTCAGCCCTCTATTTTTCTTAGAAACCTTCACTCATACACAACCTTATTTGCACTCTCTCTCTCCAATTTGTAGTAACATTTAGTCTTCTACTCTCGACCCTCATACAATCAACACTCAACAACTCTCGACCGTCATACAATCAACACTCAGCAACTCTTGTCCTTGACTCTTTCTTAGGATATATCAGCCTTCATACATGTTTAATATTAGTTGTCAACCCCTTATTTGTTACATGGGTGCTCTCAAACTCTCACAACAGCGCACACACCTAGAGGACTCTCACCCAAGCTCACAACAATGTTGTGTTCCCCCACTGTGAAAAACAACCATCCATTGTTTTTTCCCTCTATTGCATAAGGAACAATGATGTATTTTTTAGCTCATCATTATTCCTTAGTAAGTACTGTTGGCATTGTTCTCCATCCTATTGTTTCACCTAATTAGTTGGTCGTTGCAACACATTAACTCTAAGAATAGGAACTTGAGGTTTTTTCATACTGAGAAATAATTCTCAATCAATTTGGGCACTCTAGCAAAGCACTTCATGCTTATTGATTTCTCATAGAGCTCCTAATGTACTTTAGGTGTGGCTCTCTTGGATTATGATAGAATATTTTTCACCCAACAATCGTTTCGATTGAATTCTTCATGGCATGCTAGGAAGCTTAGGTTTGGCTTATTCTGATAAAGCCAAGCATCATTAATTTAGCTCTGTAAGTTATGGCCTATGTTTTCTTCAGCCATTGGGCTCCACAATCAAAATTGACTCCATTAAGCCATCCTATGCATTCAAACTATGTATGAAAAATAGTTGTTGACCCATTCCATGCCTTCATAAACTTAATTATATGGTGAATATCCACTTTTGGCATAATTGTTATGTATGGAAGGACCATCACAAAATATGTTGACCCTTTCTAGCCCATTGGTGCTAAGTCCTCAACGATTATTTGTCATTGTTAGCCTAAAATCCCTTGGTCATAAAAACATGTGAAACCATGAAAAGCCTAGCTCTTGGGTTCTCCTTTGCATTATATCCCTAAGGGCTTAATCACATACACTAACCATTCATGACCATAGTCACATAGCATAAGTAACCAAGTCTTGGGATTTACCTTTAGCCCTCGACCATCCTTTCAAGATTACATGTAGTATAGGGCTACATATCTTACACATTTACCAATTAAAAGGTTTTCGAGATGAGTTGTAACTCCTACCACAATGCCTTCATTTCCCGGTTCCCAGTTAGTGCAGAGCTCCCTTTCCTGTGCCTTTTAAAACCTTCCAAGGCAGTAACTTCAGGATGATGTGTCCTGGTGGGTCCCATATTTTCCTCATGTGTCATTTCCATTGGTCCTTTATTTCCTATCTATTTGTTATTGTGTCCTAGAGCCTAGTCATCCCAAAGCTCCCTCTCTTGAACTTATTGTTTCCTTTCGGGGTTTTTGGTCTAAGATGACATACCTTTACCTCATTCTTATTAGTTCTCAGCTCTATCATAGCTGCCACTGCATCCCAACACTTACTCAACTTGAAACTCCTTTGCCTCTTCCCTTCCTAAACCTTCCTAGATAAAGCCTCTAGGATGATGTCATGCTTACATCAACATTCCCACATGGTGCCTCTTGAGTGGTGACACATTTCACCCATATTTGGCCCCCTTTGACCACCTAAAAATACTGATACTTCATGCCACTTGTCCCCTATACCGACATCATGCTGACTTCATCCTACACCAATATAGTACTACCACACATCTATTAGGGAGGATGATAAAGGGGTTCCTAAGCCTTAGTTTTGCGTTATTTTTCTTTACCAAATTTAAAGGGTCTGGGACTTATTCATGTTACAATGCCTTCTCGTTTTTCCATGTTCCCCAGGCCTACATCATCGTGACTTCAACCTTAGGTGCACACCTTTGTTTCTTTCGAGGAATTCCTCTGAGGGTGATGTGGTTCTAGGGACAACCTCTTGTATAATGTAACACACCCCTGCCTCATCTACCCAAGAAATTGGCCTGTCGAGGTAAACATGTGACAAGAGGCTACTATGATATGATTCAACCTCCTATGTAATCTTAAGGAAATGGAATCGAAGGAAACAACAACATACAGACCTCCCTCAGGTGCTTCAGGACCCCAAGGAGCTAGTCCACCACTCCAAGTGCCCAACCCCTGAGTTAACATATCATTTAGATGAATTAAACCCAAATTTGCTCCTGTGACAGGGCATGCATGCGACCAACAACCCAAATTCGTTGTCACAGGCTTGCCTCCCAATGACTAGAGACCCAAATTGTCAATGCTATGCCAGTGACTCCAGTATTTTAGCCACTTTTCAAGCCCAAATCCTTAGTCACTACCTGGAATTGAACCATCTCTCTAAATCAATAAAATAACATGGAAATGACAGTATTAAAGAAACTAATTGTTTAATACCTTGACTGGACACCTACTAGCCATGACAATCATTTTGTCAAACACTTAGTAAATATGCAAGAAACTGTTGAAATGTGGCAACAAGAATATTCCAATTTTAATGTTTCCTTGAATTAAACTGAGGATTGAAATTCGAATTTAGTTTCACCAACTATTTGAAAAAAATTAATTAATTCATCTTGGATTAATTAGTTGGATAAATTCAAGCTAGAAGTCTTTGTGAAGTCATGCAACATTTGTTCCTTAAATTCAGGAGATTATCCTTTAATTAAGGAGATAAAGATGAGTTGTAATTGAGTTGTAATTAGTTAGCTCAGTTAACTGAGTTATGTCCAGTTAAATTAGTTCAAAACAGTTTGAGGAACTAATTGTGAGTTCAGGCAGTTAATGCATGCATGGATGCAACTAGTGTACTCCAGATAATTGAAGATTCTCTCATAAGTAACTCATGCATGTCTATTCAGAGAAAGATCCAGTTGATATTAAAGACAGGGATAGTGTACTATCAATTGGAGGAATTTTCTTATAAGGAAAGCTCATCCATGTAGAAGGAATTAATTCCTTGAGGATTGTGTAGTTTTGATAGTGTGTTGGACTAGTGTGTGAGATTAGTGTTACACTGGGTAACAACTGGATCACCCAGGGAAAGCTGCGCAAGGAAATAGAAGCTTGGAGGGCAGAGAGAAGGCTTAATGAGTAGTCTATTTTGTCTGTGAGTGACAGTGAGGGATTGTGCTAAGAGCTAGCTAGTTGTGAGAGCTAAGGCCTTGTGTAATCCTAATATATTTCCACTTGTATGATAATAGAGATAGTGGGGTTTTCGGCTGAGGCTTTCCCTTGAGTATTCTTCTGTGTTTCATGTGCATTGATTATGCTTCTAGTTATATGTGTTATGCTTGATCTTGCTCAAATCTATTAATCTTCTACAAGTTTGATTGTAGAAGTAGATTAAAGTATATTACATTAGTTATATTTCATTATCAGGTTAATCTATAGTGAGAATTTCTACATGGTATGGGAGCAAAGGTTATCAAAGCAGTAAATAGTATACGAAGAAGAGAATTCAAAGTTTGGAGTTTTGGGTTGTAGGTACAAATCGAATTCACCTCATACTTCAGGTTGGTCAATGGCGTTCTATGGCTCGAGACTCAATTATGCCTTGGAAGGCAGTGTGAATTACATAGCATGGAAAGATAGAATGGAAGCTATATTAGAAGACAATGGTTTGAAGGATTTCATTGATTAAGAAATCCCCAAGCTAGTTGCATCTAATGCACAATAATTAGCTGAATGGAAGAAGTGTGTAGCGAAAGCGAGACAGGTTCTTCTTGAGGGTGTTCAAGACAACATTGTCTCAAGTCTCCATGGAAAGGAGACTCCATTTTCAATGTGGAAGACATTGAAGGACCTCTATCAGAATAGTAGCGACCAGAGGAAAATAGTGCTCAAGGATAAGCTTCAGAAAATCAAGATGGGGAAGGGTGATACTATTTCTACATATCTGAACAAGCTCACCACTTGCAGAGATGACCTTGGTAGTGTGGGAATTACTACTGCCAATGATGATATGGTGAGCCTTGCTCTCCTTTGTCTTCCAAAGAGCTGGAATAGCTACCAGGAATCTGTGAATGGAAGAGAGAAATTGCTGGATTGGGAATGATAGTGGTCAGATCTCATGCAGGAGGAGATTAGGAGGAGCACTCAAGATGGTTCTTCATCAAAGCATGATGATGAAAAAAATCTAGCCTTAGCAAGTAAGGGAAGGAAAGGGAAAGGGAAGGCTTCCCATTCCAAATCGAATTCTTCTCATGTTGGGAAGAAGGATGGCAAATCTAAAGTGAGATTCTTTAATTGTCATGAGATGGGACATTATGCAACTAATTTCCCATCAATGAAGTCCAAGAAGGGATCCACAAAACGATTGGAAGGTGAGGCATTAGCCTCTCAGCTCGAAATGGAATTCACCCTCATCGCATGCATGGTTTCATTGATGGTGGGTTGTGTTTGGTATCTTGACAGTGGAGCCTCATTCCACATGACCAATAATAAAAGTTTATTCAGTACCTTGGAGGAGAAATAACTCAAGATGTGCATAGAGATGGGTGAGGTATTCCTAAGACACATAACCACGAGTCAGACGAAGAGGATTTGGATTCGAGTGAAGAATCTCTATAAACTAGAGGTAGATGATTGTGTTGCATTGAGTTTGAAAGCAGAATTGGTGCAAAGCCAAGACATTGGCGAGTTATGGCATAGGCAGTTGGGCCATTTGCATCATGGGGCCTTGAAGATAATGCAACAGATATCTATAGGACTTCCCAAAGGTAAACTTGAGCAAGTTGACACATGCAAAGGTTTTACCTTGGGAAAGTATGCCAAGTATTCCTTTCACGATCGAGACAGTCGAGCAGAAGAGATCATAGAGCGAGTTCATACTGATTTGTGTGGACCATTCTCAACGACATCCACCATGAAGCAAAGGTATTATGTGATTTTCATTGATGATTATTCTCGTAAATACTAGATTTATTTCATGCAGAAGAAGGATCAAACCTTCTCAAAGTTTTGTGAGTTCAAAGCTTTGGTTGAGAAAGAATCAGGGAAGAAGATCAAGGCCTTGAGAGGTGACAACGATGGAGAATATGTCTCTCAAGAGTTTAAGGACTTCTATGCACTGGAAGGAATGAAACAGTAGTTGACGACACCTCATAAAACACAGAATAATGGGGTCGAGGAAGAACAGAACAATTATAGGGGCTACACGGGTGATGCTGCATGACCAAGGCCTACCACTTCATTTGTGGGCTGAGGCATGCAACACAATTGTCTATTTGTAGAATAGAAGCCCACATCGCATACGTAGGATGAAAATACCAGAGGAAGCTTTCTTCGGTAAGAGGCCAAATGTGGGTCACTTCAGGATCTTTGGTGCATGAGTATATTGCCATGTGACCAAGGATGCATGGAAGAAGCCTGAGCCAACACCCGAGTTGGGGATACTTGTGGGGTACACTAATACACCCTACAACTATCAGGTGTACTTTCCTACTAGTTGGAGGACAATGGTTTGAAGAGATCTTAAGTTTGATGAGTAGAATGGCATACGAGTTTCCCTTGAGAGGGAGCTCTAACTATAGGCCATGGAGGAAATATTGGTTCCTAAGGAGGAGGAACCTCAGACTGATGTGGAGCAGTCACATCCAGAGGTTCCAGGAGTGGAGACATCCACTCAAGAAGAATCTTCCATAGATTGATGGAAGCGCACGAGAGAAGCTAATATATTGTTGTCAGATGCGAGAGAGAATGTGGGAGAACCATCTTCTTAGTGCAAACAGAGGTCACCTAAGAGGTATACTGGATACATGGCACTGGTTAGGGAATGTATTGAGACTAAGCCATCTTCCTTTGAGGGAGAAGTGCAGCAGCTGGTTTGGGTTGATGCTATGGTGGAGGAGTATGACTCCGTAGTTCGAAACAGTGTTTGGGATGTGGTTCCAAGACTAGAGAACAAGTCAGTTGTGAGTTCCTGTTGGCTTTTTAAGGTAAAGCAAGCTAATTATGGTAGTGTGGAAAAGCATAAGGCAAGATTTTTTGCCCATGGCTTTTCTCAAATTGAGGGGATTGACTATGATGAGACTTTCACCTATTGCAAGGTACTCATCTATCAGATCGATGTTGGCACTATCAGCATAGATGGGTTGGAAGATCCATCAAATGGATGTGAATACTACATTCCTCAATGGCAAGATTGAGGAAGAGGTGTACATAGAGCAGGCATAAGGTTTTGAGACCTTTGATTGTGAATCACATGTGCCGACTCAAGAGAGCTTTATACGGGCTGAAACAAGAACCTCGTGCTTGGTACACCAGGATAGATAACTACTTCACCAGGTTGGGCTTCACAAAGCTTGAAGCGTATGCGAAATTGTACCACATCATGGTAAAAGGTAAGCCATTGATCATTGTACTTTATGTTGATGATCTCATATTGACAAGTGATGATCAATTGATCACGTCTTTCAAGGTTAACCTAGCAAAAGAATTCGAGATGAAAGACATGGGTCTCATGCACTACATCCTAGGCATGGAAGTGTGGTAGAAGGATGGGGAGTTGTTTGTGGGCAAGTATGCCAATGAGATACTCAGGAGATTACACATGGAGAACTGCAAGCCCATGTAGACTCCTAGAGCAGGTAACTAGACGAAGGAGGATTCTACTTTAGGAGAGGTAGTAGAGGCTATTGTGCACAGGTAGCTTGTGGGTTCACTGATGTATAGAGTGAACACACGACCAAATTTTTGCTATGTTGTGAACCAACTGAGTCAAGAAATGGTTCAGCCTACCAAGATGTTTTGGAAGGCAACAAAGCATGTATTGATAGACCTCAGAGGCACATCTTAGTATCGATTATGGTATAGACGGATAGAGGGAGTGAAGCTATAGGGCTTCGCCGATGCAGATTGGGTAGGGAGTCCATCAAATCAGATGAGTACATCAGGTGGAATTTTTAGCCTTAGGTCGGTGACAGTTTCTTGGTACAGCAGGAAACAGAGGTTGGTTGCACTCAGCATGGCAAAGGCCGAATACATGGCTACAAGTTAGGCAACATGTGAGGCCATCCGACTACGGAAAATTCTAGTTGGTTTGTTTGATTAGAGGATGGATCCAACTGTGACCTATTGTGATAATCAGAGTTGTATCAAACTCTATGAGAATCAAGTATTTCATGATAGGTCCAAGCACATCGATATCTAGTATCATCATCTTAGAGACTATGTAGCAAGGAGGATCATGTTGTTGCAGTATATTGCGACCGAGGAGCAACATGCTCACATTTTGACTAAGGCATTATCAAAATGTAAATTCAAGTTCCATAGAGACAGGATCGGGGTGGCAGACAATCCCTTTCTTGTTGAGAGGGAGTTTTGAAATGTGGCAACAAGAATATTCCAATTCTAATTTGTCCTTGAATTAAAATTGAGGATTAAAATTTGAATTTAGTCTCATTAGTTATTTGAAAAATAATTAATTAATTCATATTAGATTAATTAGTTGGAGAAATTCAAGCTAGAAGTCTTTGTGAAGTCATGCAATAATTATTCCTTAAATTAAGGAGATTATCCTTTAATTAAGGAGATAATGATGAGTTATAATTGAGTTGTAATTAGTTAGCTCAATTAACTAAGTTATGTCTAGTTAAATTAGTTCCAAACAATTTGAGGAACTAATTGTGAGTTCAGTCAGTTAAAGCACGCATGCATGCAACTAGTGTACTCCAGATAACTAAAGATTCTCTCATGAATAACTCATGCATGTCTATTTAGAGAAAGAACTAGTTGAGATTAAAGGTAGGAATAGTGTACTATAAGTTGGAGGAATTTTCCTATAAGGAAAACTCATCCATGCAGAAGGAATTAATACCTTGAGGATTGCGTAGTTTTGACAGTGTGTTGGAGTAGTGTGTGAGATCAGTGTTACATTGGGTAACAGCTGGATCACCCATGGAAAATTGCGCAAGGAAATAGGAGCTTGGAGGGCAGAGAGAAGGCTTAATGCGTAGTCTATATTGTCTGTGAGCAATAGTGAGGGATTTTACTGAGAGCTAGCTAGTTGTGGGAGCTAAGGCCTTGTGTAATCCTAATATATTTCCACTTGTATGATAATAAAGATAGTGGGGTTTTTAGCTTAGGCTTTCCCCTGAGTATTCTTCTGTGTTTCGTGTGCATTGATTCTGCTTCTGGTTATATGTGTTATGCTTGATCTTGCTCAAATCTATTAAGCATTAGCAAGTTTTATTATAGAAGTAGATTAAAGTATATTGCTTGAGCTATATTGGATTATCAAGTTAATCTACATTGAGAATTTATACACAAACAGGTGTAAATAACAGATAAGAGCATAGGGGTCTCATACTTATCTAAGATTCACTATGAAGCATTGTCTCTTTATTGCATTAGCTATCATTTCATCCATTAGGTCATAGATACATTGATCATTCAATAACAAGCAAGAACATGATGAGAGACACTCACGGCTATTGTTATAAAACATGTAAATAACCAACATAATAGGGAAAATAATACCAATGAAATCAAAACCATATAAACCACATATAATCCACCATAATTCTCATAGGGATAGAAGTATAAATAAACTTTCATTAATGATGCAAATCTAAACCCAGGACGGGACTTCCATGTTCCACCTCACTATAGAATGGCTAAGCAAAATATCTCTTCAGTGATTAACACCCATGCCATATTCCAAGCATGAATGTGGGATCTCATAGAAGACATCAATCAAAACTCATCCAGGGCTTCCAGAGGCCATCCACCACCACCCATCAAAGAGTGATTCCATCTCATCATCTGACATCACAAAACCCGCATGAGATCAGTCTCTATCCCAACCTTCTAGGGCTCTAGAGTGTTTGTTCCATCCCGGCTCCCAGGATTAGTAACTCAACCCACAAGTTTTACCAAGCTCCAGAGTGTTTTTCCAACCAAGGCTATAGGACTAGTAACTCAACCCACAACTTTTATCGAGCTCCAGAGTGTTTTTCCAACCATGGCTACGAGACTAGTAACTCAACCCACCAAGGGCTCCAAATCATTTGTCCAACCAAGGCTACGAGACTAGTAACTCAACCCAAGTTGTCACAGTGCTCTAGAGCATTTGTCCAACCAAGGCTATAGGACTAGTAAGTCTACCCAAGCCATTACAGTGCTCCAAAGCATTTGTCCAACCAAGGCTTTCGGGAACTAATAGCTCAACCCAAGATAAGGAAAAATAAGAACTAACCAGAAACAAAGAATATAAAGCCACAACACCATGGCTATCCAAAAAATGGCAAGGCTAGGAAAATTGATTATCAACCCAGGCAATCCTTGATGCCAGTGATAGATCATGATAAAGAAACCATATGCATGTGCCATGCATGCCAAAACTAGTGAAGAAATCATACTTGAAACTTGGTACTTACAAGAAAATATGATGCAACTTCTAATCTTGACACCTGCTTTCTATTTCCTGCTCTTCCTTTTCCTTCTTGATCCAAAAATACAAGTATGCCACACCCTCCAAGAGAGCTCCAAGAAAACTCTACGTATCCAAGAGTACAAGAGAGAGGGAATAATGAAAGAGATCCAAAACTAAACTGGCCAAGCCCTCACTAACCAAGCTTGTCAATTGATCCTCGAAATCATTTTTCTCAATGAGGCCTCTATTTTCTTCATTTTTCATTATTTTCCTTTAGTTTCCCCACCATTCAACTTGGAATACATGTCCCATCATTGTGACATTATAAATTTTTACGTGGATTTTTAATGAGGGTTGTTACAAAACCCTCACCCTTGGGGGAACACCATCCTCGATGCTCAATGACTCCTATAACCAACAACGCTACTGAAAACAAAACATACTTCCCATGGTGATTTATAACACAACTCATTGTAGTATTTACAATAACCATCTACTAAAACAAAACATCATGAAAAAATGACAACATACCGCATAATGCAGATTTATAACACAACTCATTATGGTATTTACAGTAATCACATATACACATACACATTTGCTTCAACTAAAAAATAACCATAATGTCTATGGAGCTTTATAAATCCAACTCAATCCAATATTTGAAATAATATACACATATGCACATTTTCTCAACCAACAAATAAAAATATATGATGACTGCATCCAAAGAAAGGGAATCCAGAGACTCACGCCTCCACCCTTAAGTAATACCAAGATTCACCTCCTTCCCAAGAAGTCTAGAATCCACTACCATAGTCAAACTACATCCAATGTCTAGTACTATAATCCTGCACTACTTTTCCTCTGAGTGAATAGTTATCGGATCATTGTTATAGGGCACACTCCTAATATGCATCTGAATCCATCTAGGAATGCTCATGACCAACAAAAAAATCCATCCTCGGCCTTCCCTTCTCTGCTACACAGCCCCTCAGGCAATCTAATAAACCCTTTCATGTAGCCACTCACCTTCCAAGTTCTGCTAGCACCCCCATCCCGAGTATTCCATCCCTTCACAAGGCTTCCTCGCATCGGAAGATAGAAAAACCAAGGCATATCCCTACCTCAAACCATTATACTGATCATAGAATTCTCATGGAAATCAATGGACACTATTGGGTATCAATGTCCGACAATGGCCCTATTCCTGAATGCTTTACTAGCATACTATTGCATTTTCCAATTACTTTTGTTGTTGAAAATTCTTGGAGCTGATTTCAATCACCTAACTGGGAATTTCATGAATTCATGTACCAAGCACATAACTTCCATTAGATTTAAAATAAATTGAAATAAACTCAAATAAAACCTCATTCGTAGCTCTTCAATAAGGTACACCTGCAATCATGTTTACTTCCTATCCTAACAAGCCAAACTAGCATCTTAGACCAAATCAACATGTATAAAGACATAACATCAGGTTAACTCAAAACATAACCATCATATATCAAAATCATAGATCACATGTAGCTATCATAAACCAGAATCATCGATCACTCGTAATCATCATAATCATAAACCACATGTATAATAAAGCTAAAATAAAATAGCAATACTTATCCTTCATCGATCCTTACTTCTGCCTTTTTTCTTTCTGTACTCACACTGGATTGGTTGCCATACCCAAAAAACACCTAGTTCCTTCTCCTCAACCAGGTGCACATACGCATAGTGTACATCACACACATACAGCCACACATGATGTACACATCATCCTATAGATATGCCTACACCTGACACACAACACTTACACCTACACCTAGTGTACAACACAACACAATACATACGCTACATCTAATGTACAACACAATACATACACCTACACGTGATGTACACCATAACACAAATACGTATCTATAGTGCAACACAATGAATGCGTATGTCACGATACCATGACTACACAATGCACATAACTAGTACCACATGCCTTAAATAGAACATGTATGACATGCAATCAATCCCACATGTACACCAGTACCACATGTACCAAGCACCACCTGCATAATGTGTGCACAACATCACATGTGCATGACACCACCTTCATAATGTGTACACAGGTCCATATGTACATTGCACCAGTATATAACGTGTACAAAATACCATATGTACATAGTACCACATGCATGACATGTATGTAACACCACATGTACACAACACCACATGCAAGATATGTACATAACACCACCTACACATAGCTCCACTTTACAACATGTACACAACATGACATGCACACATCACCATTTGTACAATCATGCACACCAGACCATATGTACATAGTAGCACATGTACAACATGCAGACAAAACCACTTGTACATAGCACTACATTTCCAACAGGAACATAGAATCATCTGTACACAACACTGCATATCCAACATGTGCATAGCACCATCTATACCCTGAATTGAATATGAAACATTCACACCACACTATCTATACTAACATCTTGTACATAATATTGAATAAACAACTTGTACACACACTACATATGCCCAATAATGCATGTGCACAATCATCATAGATGCAACATGTACAGCATGTATGACATATTCACAACAGTGATACCATACATTCGAAACCACACTACCTCTACCAAGCAACCTTGCTTCTAGTGTCTCTCTGCCATCTATGCTTATCCTAGCATGCCACAAACCACACAGATTTCATTGTGTTAATGTATCCTTCAGTATAGCCTTTCCATAACATAGACATAATATAATCACATAATATCAACTAATAACCACATGATACTGACCTTGTATATTTGTCATGACTACTCTTCCTAATTGATTCATCATAAGACCAGGAACCTTTTCATGTCATTTGCTTGCATAATAAATCATTCCTCCACAAGAATGATTCCTGATGACCTTGTCAGATAGTGAGATAGATACATAGACACATGCATACACATACATAAACATTAGCATAAAACGATCATGATCCATGATGACCCTATCAGATAAAAACATACATGCATACATATATGCATATAGTCATCAACATAAAGAAACCATGATCAGAACATAGATACTTGATATCAAGGTCAAGGTTAAGAGAACTTATTTTATTCATGCAGAACATCGAGAACCACAATTCCCAACTTATTCAAGCCATCCAACATATCAGGTCCATTTAATTTACCTTTTAGGGGTACCTTTCTCTTGCCTATCCTACCATAATCCATTTACACCAATGGACCCAAGTAGTCCAACTGGAGGTCATAGTGTTACCCTCCATTGCACTTACTCATGCACATAGATTCATCTGAATCTTACATTACCTTTCGAATACTACATAGCTCTCTCGAGATCCATCAAATTTCCTCTTTCTGAAACAATTGTCAAGACTCAATACACAAAAGGAAAGACAAGAAACAACTAAGAATAAAACCATGAAAGTGGCGAGGCCTTGCACCAACCATAAATAAAATCGCAACCAAGCACAACAAGGCACCAAAAGACCAAAATCACAAGACTAGCAACAAACACCATGAATCAATCCCCATGGTTCCCAAGGAAAGCTCAACCCAAGCCTTCTTCAAGATTTCATAGAAATCTCTCTTGCCATGTAACTCCCTGCATCATACTGCCATAAGAACACAAATGATAGTGCATAAATAAATATAACAATACACAAGTTACCTTATCTTGTTGTTCCAAGTACATTGCTTGTAACTGAACACGTCCATGACATCTCTCAAGGGACTCCAATTCCCTTGACAGATCCACCTGCAACTAGCGACTGGCTAATATACCTGTCAAGTACATGTTCATTATTGTAGCACATATCCACATAATGTCAGACAAAATCAAGGTTAAGAAGGCTCCCTATATACAAGACACTCATTTGTTTGGAATTAGGGTTTCCAAACATAACCAAAGGAATTATTGTCCAATTCCATTCTTTTACCCTTTTTACCTTGCTACAATCGAGGCTTACTATGTATTGTCATGTCACCCAATTGTTAGTTATATAAACACATCAACAATTACCTCATCACGGTAATACCAAGAATGTTTCTTGAAACTTCTAACACATGTCCACAACATGTTCCAAATATCAAGACAATCATATATATTAATTTGAGATCATTTTTTGCAAGCAGTCATGTCATAATCCATAGTCAACTCATTATCATTAGACATAATTGTTATCGGGAAATCTAGTGTCTATGCAGAGTTACGAGTCCCACTAAGACGGGTAGCTATCTTAGAAAAAAATAGATTAAATTTAGTTTTGTTTTCCTTTACGAGAAGTAGACAAGAGAGGAGAAAAGAATACCAACCTCAATCTTTCGCTTGGTTCTCTGCTTGTTCCTTCCCCCCTTTGATAGATCTTTGCCGCTCCTCCCTTGACCACTCCACTTCAAAGAGTACTTGTAAAGTCAAAGCAGCATAATACCTTCAAAGTGCGGAGATATACAATCATAAACAATATAGGACCAAGTATATATTGACCACACAAATGCATATATTAGCAAACATACAAGAATCTGGAGGAAAATTTAAATAACTTTATTGATATAGAGATTAGAAGAGAGGATTACAACCCATTGATCTGACCCAATGTCATCCTCCGAGCATGAAATCCCTTATTCACCTCATGAAAAGCTTAGATCACCCAACACTATGATATTCCACAAGGAAACCAACAACACTTTGTTACAAGATACAAGATTCCAGCCTTTGGATCTCTGGGATGAGGGATCCATATATAGATGATTGTAGGGGGGTGAGTCAGCTTCTGGGATTTTGATTAGTGTCTTCTCTTCGATAGTCCTTCATTCCACTTGGAGATCAATGATCTCTTACTCATCCCTGTGGGAATTCAGAGAGGCAACTGTGACAGGCGAAGTTTCTGGAAGATTCCATGATCATCCACCTTGCAAACTATCTCTGCCATTTGTCTACTCTTGCCCATCGTACCCTACAGAAGGGCTTTTCAATATGAATCACACCTTTTGCACTGAGTAGGTGAGATGCATCACACCCTCTACACTGAGCAGTCTGTATGGTCCAGTTTTGACCAGTTTTGAGCAGTTTTCTGTGGAGAACTTCTGGGAGATGATGTAATCAGCTGACCTTGTTCCTTTAGGGCATGAAACAACAATTTTAGGGACTCAGAAGCCCTTGGTTTATGGACATATGTGATTGGGGTTGCAGTGCCCAAATATGTCTATAACTGTTGCCCCCTAAAGCATGATGTCAAAAACCTTTTGATGTTGGGTGAAATGCTTTATCATGAGGATCTGAGGTTTTTCGAACTGGAATGTGACCTTTAATAAGATACAATAAAATACATTATCTTTATAATATTTTCATGATCTAGCTGAGGCGGGCATTCCCATGCTCAACTTTATAAATTCATTTTCATGTACATAGGACAGACAACCGTCTATGTGGCAGACTCATGATTCTGATAGAGCCATCATCCTTTGATTCGGATGATCATCTGTGCAGCAAGGATGTACATTTGATGTCTTTATTTTCCTGAATATATCGCAGCCTATATGGATGAAACTAGATCTGGGGTCTTCAAACTTGTCCAATCTTCGCCCGAAGTACAAGTCGATCCATGTGAAAAATGTTTTGGAGTTGAACATGGAAAGACATCGCCTAATTACCATCCAATGCTGTAAGCTATTAACAGGCGCGAGAGGAATCACCGATAATGATGATGACCCTCAAGGTACTACAGTACAAATCGCAAGGTGTGAAAATGGGCCTTGGCATTTGTTAAATTGGCAACTAGGGCCAAACTCCATGTGGGTCGACTTATTTATGGCAGCTGATATTTTTATTGGATCCCTCTTGTCGAGAGGTGTAGGATTGATCCAAAGATCATCTGATTCCGATAAGTATTTATGGAGATATGAATTTATTTTATTTATGTAATTATTATCAAGCTAACCAGATTTGACGTAGGCTCTAGAAGCCCAAACGACGTGTCTATTCATCATCCTTACTTTAGTATAAATAAGAAAGGATTTGGAGTCATTAACACATGCATTCTTGAGGTGATCTCCTCCTCTCCACGTCTTGGGTTTTTGGAGTATGAGAGAGACACCATGAGAATATATGCTAGCCTATGATGCCCTACTTCTAATGCACAACAACGGAGACTCCTATAACGTGATGCCATATACGCAGCAATGGAAGAATTCTAGACTCAGTCAACGTAAATACATATACGCTGTTCATGTCATATAGCCATAGTCAATACACGTTGTTCATATGACATATCACTGTTTATATTATATGTTATAGACGTCGTTCAGATGACCTATTCTTGTTCATATTATATGTTATACACGCTGAACATTTTATACGCTGCTCATACACGCTGTTCATGTGACACGTTATACATTGTTCATAAAAGACATTTGATGTTGAGAACAAAGATCTTCAATAAAGGTTGTAATGTTCTCAAATGCATAAAATTTATACGCAGGGCATAAATATTAATTTGCATATTAGAAGATCTATCCATCTCCTAGCCGAAGTAAGGGAAGATATTTATATGATGTAATAGAATACACAGATATACATACGCACATCATGAAGACACTTATCACGTAGTCATGAAGAACTCACTCATTGTCTTGAAGATTGTTATACGCTAGCCATAGACCTTACACGCAGTTCATGGAGACACAGTCAGGGTCATAGAATGATAAACCTATGATCGTATCATAGTCTTCTAGACATAGATTGACCAAGGCCGTAATTCATGGAGGTATATATGCATCATTTTAGCTGCAGTCACCAAGCTACGATCTTTATGATGCTTAACCGCAGACAATAGAGGAGACCTATTTGATATAAGGGCTGTTAACCTACAACCAGGCTGTGTGGTAGGCCGCAGGCCATACCACCACAACAAGGGATAGTGTGGGAAGTTTTTAAGTCTTCTTGTGCCTTAATATTCAGTGTAATCACATCAGGAAAGGTTGCTAAGATTCCAGATTGTTCGGATGACTGTTTGAGGACTGCTATAGCAGTCTGAGGTGCCCTAACCCGTTACCTTCACAACAGCTGGGACAACAAGATTATTGGAGCATGGACAACATCATGATGAATGAGAACATGAGCATGGGCAGCATGATAAATGGGCAGCATGATAGATGAGATCATGGGCAACAAGTTGCATGGGTAGCATGATATATGATACCATGGACAACAAGTTAGTATGGCGGTATGATGATGGATAAGATCATGGAAATGGACATCATGATGATAATCATGATTAGTGCAACATGGTGCAGTATGTAGAGGTACAACAAGAGAACCAAATGTAGCACGATGATAGGTGAAGGAGTCACCTAGGAGATTCAGTTGAAGTAGAATGTCTTCAACTGATCTCATCATTATAGGAAATGATCTATGCTCAGATCCAGATAAGTCAAAGTGTTGACTTTTGTTGTAAATGTATTATCACTCTCTCTCTTTCTCTATTGAACTTTGAAGATAAAAGAAGATTTGATCAAAGGGTTTCCCCACACATTGTGGGGTTTGTCCCTGGCTCGTGCCATATCTTGTGTCCTCTTGTCTTGGCTTGTCTTCTGTGATTTATATTTGTGTTCTATCTGCAGTTTATCTTAATGCTGATGTGATTGTTAACTGTGAAAATTTAAATAAATTTCTCTAGCATAGAACATACCCAAAACTTAACATGGTATCAGAGCGGAGGTGAAGACAATGCCCAAACAATAGTGAAAGAGCAATCAGCAAAGGCAGTTGGGACAAGACAAAAGGATCAATGCGTTCCTCATAATTCACCTAGGGTGAAGTAGAAGCAGAGAATGTTATCAGAATGGTGCAGTGGAAGTTTCTAATGGCCCATCTAAAGATCACTTCTTTGGGAAGTTCGGATCTAAAGGTGGAAGGAAAGGCATATGCCTTGTTGAAATAAGTTCGGCCATTATGCAAAGGAGTGTCCGAATGGTAGAGACACATCTCTTGATGAAGATAACAATCATTCCTGGGACATCTTCAATAATCAAAGGAATGACTGGTAATGTAGTTCATCAAGGAAGTGGTCGACTCCTCCACGAAAGTAAGAAACCCTTGAATCTCTTTTATGTACCTGATCGCAAGAAGAACCTGATGTCCATCTCAAAAATGGAAGTCAAAGGTTACAAGGTGGCACTTATCGATGGAAAGGTACGTGTTTGAAAATAGATCTTTCAAAGATGTTTTTGAGTTCAGTGTTGTATCAAGTTGCAGGAAGTCCACTAGGTACCATGTCCATTAACTCAGGACCAGAGGTCTGTGAGTCAGGTGGTGACTAGGATGCCTGAATTCAAAAGGAGCATGAAGGTACATGTCTGAAATGTATTGAAGGAAAATATTATAAGGGGATCATTCCCCTCTTGCAGCAGGTCCACAGGCTTGGAACAATCCAAGGAGTTTGAGACTCATGATCGGGAATCTCATGTATACAGGTGGAAGAAAGCCCTCTATGGCTTGAAGCAAAACACCTCGGGCATAGTATGAGAGGATTGATAGCTGTCTAATGTAGCTGCGATTCACTAGGAGTGAAACCGATCCAAACCATTACTCGAAGGTTGTGGATGATAAACCTCTCGTACCGGCACCTATGTCTGATAGGTGCAGACCCTCTCATTTACAGGAGACAGAGGGAGTTGGATTCTGAAAGTGGAATGATAAACTGCAAACTTGTGACTACCTCGAGGAATTTATATGATAGTGATGTCAGAACAGACTTGGGAAAGTTCTTGGTGAACTTCCGTCCTAACATACGTCTTGCAGTTAGCACAGGGAGCTCATATTTGGTTGAGCCTCATTGGATTGGTGCCAAGAATCTTTTGAGATGTCTTCAGGGCACATTCTCTCATGGATTGAGATACACTACCGGAAATATGAAATTGTATGATTATTCAAATGTTGATTGGGCAGACAGTGTGGAGGATCACTAGAGCACGTTGTAGTGTTGTTTCTCTTTGGATTCTGCTTTGATATCATGGATGACCAGGAAGCAGAAGTCAGTTGTTGTAAGCACCATCAAGACTGGATACATATCTATGAGTATGGTCTCGTATGAAGCTACCTGGTTGGGGAAGCTCTTCAGTGAGCTATTTTGATCACATACCACTGTGATTCTCTGTAAAAACCAGAGGTGGGATTCGATTTTTGAGGAATCCTGTATTTGGGATATGGTAAGTCGATGATCAAGGAAGCTCCATCACACTGAGATGATGTAAAGGACAAAGCCCCGAGGAAAGATCAAATTTGTGATTTTCTCGAACGACTTGGAGTCATCGAGAGACCTTTGTAAAAGGGTCCTGCATGTTGCATACTTTGAGCTCTGGGAGCTCTCAAGGGCTTGCTATTCTTATTGGAGAAACATACGACCACAGGGTGACTCACCCTCTCCTGGTGGTGCGCACTGAAACAAGATGATTCGCTCTCTTGTGTAGCAGGATGATTAGTTCTCCTGTGAGGCCTGGACTGATGTGTTCTCCATGGCAATTGTAGAAGGATTGATGTGTTCTCCTGTGAGGCTTAGATTGATATGTTCTCCATGGCGATTGTAGCAGGATTGATGTGTTCTCCTGTGAGGCTTGGATTGATGTGTTCTCCATGGTAGCCTGGATTGATGTGTTCTCCATGGCAATTGTAGCAGGATTGATGTGTTCTCCTATGAGGACAGGATTGATTAGTTCTCCTGTCAAGGCATCCTACCCATGCAGTTTGGGACTCATGGGAAGTACCTCTTGTTTGATCAATGAGCAGGGAAATGAAGTTAGGGACCATAGTAGTACCAATGAACGCATCATTGTATCTACCATACTCCTACGCTAGGATGACCTCCATTGATCTAGGATCAATGATACTAGTCTGGGACCAGTGGTAGGAGTGGTACCATATTATGACGTTGACTTCGGGTCGACTAAGACTGGTCTGGGATCAATGGTATATACTCCGAGACTGACTTCGTGTCAGTGCAGGACTGGTCTGGGACTAGTGAGAGTCATACATACTATGATGCTGACTTTGGGTCGGTTGAGATTGGTCTGGGACCAGTAGTACACTCTCTAAGCCTACAATACTGGTCTGGGACCAGTGGTAGGAGTGGTACCATATTATGACGCTGACTTCGGGTCGGCTGAGACTAGTATGGGATTAGTGGTACATACTCCGAGACTGACTTCCTGTCAGTGCAGGACTGGTCTGGGACCAGTGAGAGTCATACATACTATGACGCTGACTTAAGGTCGGTTGAGACTAGTCTAGGACCAGTAGTAAACTCTCTGATCCTACGATACTGTTTTGGGACCAGTGGTAGGAGTTGTACCTACTATGACACTGACTTTGGGTCAGTTGAGACTGGTCTAGGACCAATGATACATACTCCGAGACCGACTTCGTGTCATTGCAGTACTGGTCTAGGACCAGTGAGAGTAGTACACACTATGACGCTGACTTCGGGTTGGTTGAGACTGGTCTGAGACCAGTGGTACACTCTCTAAGACTGGGATACTGGCCTGGGACTAGTGGTAGAAGTGGTACTTACTATGAAGCTGACTTTAGGTCAATTGAGACTGGTTTGGGACTAGTAGTACGCACTCTGAGACTAACTTCGGGTCAGTGGAGAATGGTATGACTCATTCTCGATCAATTCTTCTTCTTCATAGTTTAGCAGAGCAGAGCTGAACAGAGCTGAGAAGAGACAACAAAGCAGAGTAGAGTAGAGTAGAGCTAGTAGAGCTAAGCAGAGATAACAAAGTTGAGCAGAGTAGAGTAGAGCTAGTAGAGCAGAGCAGAGCTAGGAAGAGCAATGCAAGGAACTTATGGCTGAGATACTACAATCGGACATATGGATCAACTGATGGAGTTCTCCCTAGTTGAGAGGGAGTGTTAAATTGGAAACTAGGGCAAAACTCCATGTGGGTCGAATTATTTATGGCATCTGATATTTTTATTGGATCCCTCGTGTTGAGAGGTGTAGGATTGATCCAAAGATCATCCGATTCTGATAAGTATTTATGGAGATATGAATTTATTTTGTTTATGTAATTATTATCAAGCCAACCAGCTCTGATGTAGGCTCTAGAAGCCCAACCGACGTGTCTATTCATCATCCTCGCTTTAGTATAAATAAGAAAGGATTTGGAGTCATTAACACATGCATTCTTGAGGTGATCTCCTCCTCTCCATGTCTTGGGTTTTTGGAGTAGGAGAGAGACACCATGAGAATATATGCTAGCCTATGATGCCTTACTTCTAACGCACAACAATGGAGACTCCTATAACTTGATGCCATATACGCAACAATGGAAGACTTCTAGACTCAGTCAACGTAAATACATATATGTTGTTCACGTCATCTAGCCGCAGTCAATACACGTTGTTCATATGACATATCACTGTTCATGTTATATGTTATACACGCTGAAAATTTCATACACTGCTCATACACACTATTCATGTGACATGTTATACATTGTTCATAAAAGACATTTGATGCTGAGAACAAAGATCTTCATACGCAGTCATAACTGACATCAAGGTTATACATTGTTCATAAAAGACATTTGACAGTGAGAACAAAAATATTCAATAAAGGCTGTAATGTTCTCAGATGCATAAAATTTATACACAGGGCATAAATATTAATTTGCAGATCAAAAGATCTATCCGTCTCCTAGCCACAGTAAGGGAAGATATTTATATGATGTAATAGAATACGCAGATATACGTATGCACATCATGAAGACACTTATCACGCAATCATGAAGAACTCACTCACTGTCTTGAAGATTGTTATATGTTAGCCATAGACCTTACACGCAGTTCATGGAGACACAGTCAGGGTCATAGAATGATAAACCTATGATCGTATCGCAGTCTTCTAGACGCAGATTGACCAAGGCCGTAATTCATGGAGGTATATATGCATCATTTTAGCTGCAGTCACCAAGCTGCAATCTTTATGATGCTTAACCCAAACAATAAAGGATACCTATTTGATACAAGGGCTGTTAACCTACAGCCAGGCTGTGTGGTAGGTCGCAGGCCATACCACCACAGCAAGGGATAGTGTGGGAAGTTTTGAAGTCTTGTTGTGCCCTAATATTTCGTGTAATCACATCAGAAAAGGTTGCTGAGATTCTAGATTTTTCGGATCACTGTTTGAGGACTACTACAGCAGTCTGAGGTGCCCTAACTAGTTACCTTCACAACAATTGGGACAACAGGATTATTGGAGCACGGAAAACATCATGATGAATGATAACATGAGCATGGGCAGCATGATAGATGAGATCATGGGCAACAAGCTGCATGGGAAACATGATATATGAGACCATGGACAACAAGTTAGTATGGGCAGCATGATGATGGATAAGATCATGGACATGGGCAACATGATGATGGATAAGATCATGGACATGGGCAACATGATGATAATCATGATTAGTGCAGCATGGTGCAGTATGCACTGGTACAACAAGAGAACCAAATGCAACACGATGATAGGTGAAGGAGTCACCTAGGAGATTCAGTTGAAGCAAAATGTCTTCAATTGATCTCATCATTATAGGAAATGATCTATGCTCAGATCCAGATAAGTCAAAGTGTTGACTTCTGTTGTAAATGTATTATCTCTCTCTCTCTCTTTCTCTGCTAAACTTTGAAGATAAAATAAGATTTGATCAAAGGGTTTCCCCACACATTGTGGGGTTTGTCCCTGGCTCACACCATATCTTTTTTCCTCTTGTCTTGGCTTGTCTTCTGCGATTTATATTTGTGTTCTATCTGCAGTTTATCTTAATGCTGATGTGATTGCTAACTGTGAAAATTTAAATAAATTGCTCTAGCATAGAACATACCCAAAACTTAACAATGTTGAACACCACGCAAAATCTTTCAGTCGAAGGCCATTGATGTAAACCTATCACCAGAAGTGAGAAACTTGCCATTGAGGCATGAAAGCTTCAAAGTATTGAAAGGGTTGTTCCTAGGTCGACTTCTTGGATAATAAGTTGTCATCGACAAGAAGTGACCCATCGTAGGAGGGCCTTAATGAATCCCACATCTACGACACGGAACAGAGCAAATGATTTTGTGGAGGTGAAAACGATATGATGATATAGGGTTTAGGGTGGCAGTCATGAAAGAATTAAGCGTGAAGGTATTGCAACAGATGAGACACAAGTTGGGTTGGTGAATTCTCTGATCAACTTCTCTCGAACATATCAGTGACATTGAAATGGATTGGTAGCATTAACCCTAAAGATGGATGGTACGACAGACCAATGGTAGTATGACTGGTGAACGGAATAACCCAACCTGACTCAATCATGGTGATGGAGTGAAATTATCATGTTCAAGAGCGACTTGCTAGCAATAAAGTTTCTTCAAGTTTTCTTCCCAATTTTCCCCAGTCATTACTGACCAGTACCTCTTTACTTTTATCAAGCTTGAGGAGGATAGCATATGCTTGTTCTATACTTTTCCCTTTGGGAAAACCTGTCGCTATGTTTTAATGAGCCTAGCGACAGTGAAACACGTTCTTGTCTCTATGAAAAGTTTTTCACTATTGGTTTTAACGAGTTTAATGACAAAGAAAACTCGATAATTTTTCATTTTCAGAGAGTCTGAAAAGGGACGGAAAGGAAACTCCAGTGATCCTTTTTCGTCATATAACCCCTTAAGTCTGAAAAAGTATAAAATAATACGAAAGGGATGAATTTTTGATAGTTTTAACGAGCCGAACAAGACAAGTGCTCAATCGTTTTTTGTAATAATCCCTCAGGTCTAAAAATATTAAAATCTAGAGGAGGGATAGCACTTCCGATAGCTTTAATGAGTTGGAGAGGCCATTTTCTTGGCAATATTTTCATATTTTACGAGTCAGATGAAAAGAGCTTAAAGGAGGCTCATTTTTTAGGAACGAGTGATGTTTTCAGGTGGCTACTAATTCCAGGTAAGGTTTGGAACTTTCCAATCATGGCAGTGTCACAAGGATGGCTAACAGAATCACTCGTCGCAGTTGTTCCTCAAAAGGGTAAACAATCAAATGGAGGCGCATGATCAACTAAAACAGAGTGGAGGTGATGGTAAGAACACGACCAGGGCTCAAAAGCTGATTATAATGCGTTCGCAATGGTTATTTACCATATATTGGTTCATTTTTTAATGAGCTTAAACTCTAGGGGGAACATTTTCTCATTGCTTAGGTTTAATTTTTAACGAGCTTGAACTTTGCGTAAAACTGCTCGTGGCGGGTTTATTTTTTAACGAACTTGAACGCTGCAGTAACACTGCTTGTGGCCTGGTTTATTTTTTAATGAGCTTGAACCATGTGAAAACATATGCTTATATTTAGTTTCATGTTTACACAAGCTTGAAACGAAAAACTATGCCCCCAGCATAATAACGCAAATCGTGGTGCATGCCCCCCAAGCTTCATTGCATTCAACACGGTGGTTGCAATGAAGGTTTACCTTCGAGATCTTTGAAAGACTCGACTTGGATTTGGAAAGGGAGTTGTTTCATTTTTAAATGAGGTTGACACAGTAAAAGAACTATCCTCATAATCCACCGTATTTACAGTATTTGATAGAGAATCAAAAACTGAAGGATGATTAAGGTTGCTGGAATAATCTTCGTGGTAATCCAGAAGATGGGGAATGATGGTGGTAATGTTCCCATGGTGCGTCCCCTATCATCATTGACTGAATGATTCCTTTGTCTGTAGAATGTATATGGGACCAAGGATCTGAAGAGATACCATATTCCTTAGACCTATCTATCCAAACACTCGATGGGCGTTGATTTGGGTTTTCCCCCCAAGCCAAGAAAATTGATTGCTACAATATTTCTAAAATGGCGATGTTCCATGCTGTCAAAATGTTCAGGAATCTTCTGAATATAGAAGATAGAATATTGTAGGTTCCCACTATGGCCACTTCCACCAAATTGTTTGAAGGCGGTAGGGAAAAAGTACCCATTAAGGCAGTGTCCTTTAGGAGTCCTACTTCGACATTTTGAAGTGTTTGAGAGCTTCCATGGATCATCAGAATGCTTCTCGTAACTTGTGAACTATTGGGGAGAAATGTTTGTTGGTCGATGATTGTAATCCCTCCTTGAAAAGGAAATGCAATCTTTTTGAAGTATGTTGACACAACAGTAGCCATAGCATAAATCTAGGGCCTTCCCAGTAGGATGTTGTAATCGAGGTTTCCGTCGATAACTTCAACATCAATCTTGCCCCGCAATTAGATTTGCAAGTTACTTAAAATCCCATATGGAGTGTATGTTCGTCCATCAAATGCTTTCAACATCGTTGATGATCGCGATAAGGGTGGTGAGACCAAAGTTTTCCAGCAACTCATCGACATAATACATGTAGATGCTCCCTCATAAATAATCGTTCGATGGACAGTTTTGTTGAGGGTTTTCACTTGAATAAGGAAAGTAAGTTGAGCTGGTAACTGAGGGTCATATCATTTATGATGGGAATTCGCTAGGTCAATCCCACCTATTGCTGATAATAGAGCCTGCCTTTGGGAGGGGCAATTTTGCAGTACCTCAAATGTCGACATAACGGATGATGATTGGGCCAGGTCCTCTACTATATTATAATTTTGTGCTACTTTGGCATGAGGATTAAATGTCGATTTGTGTACTACTCCCTTTGGCGGCTTTATCGTCAGCTCAGGAATGATGGGTGGCATAACTTCGGTCGAAGTTGTTGTCGAACTACTAGGTTGATCAGTAGCCTTGTTGTTCGACAACTGTGGATTCCCATAATATTTATTCCTTGTCGATATCAAAGCATCATTTTTCTGTTTCGAAATGGACAACATGAGCACTTGGGATGGGGAAGCATTGTCACTAGCAACCCGATTGGTTCTTGGATTTGGAAATGGATCAGTCAATACTGTTGAGGTTTTTGAATTCTTTAAGAGTTTCCTAAGCTCAGCTTT